>VYZT01055576.1:126315-138154 GCA_013400735.1 Pomatostomus ruficeps | reverse complement strand
GCGGAGCGGGAGGGACGGGGGGCCGGTCCGAGTGTGCGCGGGGAGCGCGGGGAGGGGGCGGCTCAGCCGCGCCGTCGCCGTGGAAACGCGCGGGGCCGCATCCGCAGGGCAGCGCTCAGCCCCGCCGCAGCTTTCCGGGGGGATGCGGGGAAAGGGGGGCGTCGTCATGGCAACGCCGGGAGCCCCCTGGACCGGCCGGGCATCCCCGGGCCGCGGGGTCAGCGTTAGACGGGACGGGGCAGGACAGAGCCACAATGTGCTGCTTCGCTAAGGCATGGCTGATGTGGATGGGCTGGAGCCCTTCTGCTCTGGAACCAGGCTGGGAGAACTGAAGGTGTTCACCTGGAGAAGAGAACGCTCCAGGGAGACCTCAGAGCCACTTCCAGTGCCTAAAGGGGCTTCAGGAGAGCTGGAGACTTGGTACAAGGGCCTGGAGTGACAGGACAAGGGAGAATGGCTTTTCACTGCCAGACGGCAGGGATAGATGGGATATTGGAAGGGAATTGTTCCCTGTGAGGGTGGTGGGCCCCTGGCACAGGGTGCTCAGAGAAACGGTGGCTGCCCCTGGATCCCTGGAAGTGTCCAAGGCCAGGTTGGACGGGGCTTGGAGCAGCCTGAGATAGTGGAAGGTGTCCCTGCTCATGGCAGGGGGTGGAATGAGATGAACCTTTAAGGTCCCTCCCAATCCAAAGCATTCTAAGATTGTGTGATTAACCAAACACCCATTTGAGAAGAACCAGACATCAGTGGGGACGTGTCCTCCACAGCAGCCAAGAGGCCCCGAGCCTCAGGCCTTTTCTGGCATCAGTACCAGGACAGATTCCCCTTCCCACCACATCAACCACGGGCCCGAAGAGGGACTAGAGAATGTTAATGCAACATCCCCAACATTCCTGGAAAATGAAAGGATCACTCTAACTGGTCCTGTAGTGGAAATGCAGGATGGAAACACTGCAGTAGTGCTTCCAAAGGGCTCTGGTCAAACCCAGGGCTGTTCACCTGTCCACCCTTCAGTATTCTGTGGATACACAAGAAGTGTGTTTTCAGACACTTACACAAGGTCTGTCTCACCTGCAGAAAGTGGGAATGGAAGGAACCAAGGCTGGAAGCACAAGGGCCAAATGTACAAAAAGCTTCTGAGAAGAGCCCTTGATGTATTTCGGATGGGCTGGGGAAAGGTGACTGCCTGCTCACCCTGACAGCCAGCTCTGGCTGCTCTGAACTCAGGGCATGGAGTGTTACTGCTCACTATGGAGATTGTAGGAACAACCTTGCAGTTTTAGTGTATCTGCAAGTTCTTTGCCACCTTGAGTTTTGTACTTCAAAATTTTTAATACATTAAAAATATTAAGTCACAGACTCTGATAAAGCAATAGATCCTGCAAATCAGGAGGGAAGTAACAATATATTTCCTTTACTGCTACTGCCTTCTTCCCCATTTTCAAAAAGAACTCCAGTGGCACAGTGTAGAAAAAGATTTTCCCATATCAATCCTTTTATTTTGCAGAGGGAAGGTCAAACAGATTTGAATCAGGAGCACAGTAAAAGTCACTTGAAAAGCAACCCAGTATTCCCCTTCTCCCATCAGTTCCCTGTTCCTGGCTGTGCTTGCTGTAAAAAACCAATCATGAATTCAGAATTATGAACTCCTGGGAAACAGCTACATTAGGTAAAAAAGAGGAAACAGCCCTGGCTTCCCAGTGAGCCCTCTGGCTGATGTAACATCAGACCATTTCCGTCTCTGTGCATCAACATCCATTTTTCGACTTCTGTTGGAAAGGATCTGAACTTACACGAACTTACACCTCGGGGACTGGGGAGCTGTTCTGGGGGAAGGGGCTTGGGGGGTTTGGGCTGAGGGCAAGTGGAACAGGAGCAAGCAGTGCCCTGGCAGCTCCAAGGGCCAGCCCTGCCCCAGGGGATATCGGGGGGGGTGACTGTCCTGCTCTGCTCTGCACTGGGGCAGCCTCACCTTGAGTCCTGGGGATGGTTTGGGCCCCTCAGCACACAAAGGACATGTGAGGGCTGGAATGTGTCCAGAGGAGGAGACTAGGATGGTGAAAGGTCCCGAGGGCAGGACTTGGGAAGAGCAGCTGGGGCCACTTGGCCTGTTCAGCTGGGAGGAGAGAAGGCTGAGGGGTGACCCATCGCTGTCTGCACCTTCCTTCTGGGGGGCAGGTGCTGATGTCCCTCTTCTGGGACCAGCGATGGGACCCGAGGAGATAGAACGAAGCTGCCTCAGGGGAAGTTCAGGTGGGACATTAGGAAAAGGTTCCTCACCCAGAGGCTGCTCAGTGCCTGGAACAGGCTCCCCAGGGAAGCGGTCATGGCACCAAGTTCAGGGAGTGTCTGGACAACACTCAGTCCCCATGGTTTAATTTTACGTGGTCCTGCCAGGAGCAGGGAGCTGGACTCAATGATCCTTATGGGTCCCTTCCAGCTTGAGCTGTTCTGTGATTCTATGTGTATGATTTAATTTATTCTGAGATGGATTATTCAACTCTGTTGTGCCATTAGTCCCAAGAGACCCAACGTGTGCAGGGCTGTGCTGCTCTGGGACTCATTTGGCTGGGATTTATCCCCACAACATCCTCCTATTCACAGGATGGCAGCATCTACACATGGTGGTGCCTGTCACTCCTGTCCTCACCCACAGTCATGTCCCAAAAGCCTGACAGAGACCTCATAAAACAGGAAGCAACAGGAAGCTGCTGCCATCCGCAGTTTTATTCCTGCTGGGAAGGTCACTGTAATGCTATGTATCAGTTTCACACTTTCCAAGGGGACACCTGAATGATGGCAAGTGGTGGATTGCACTTTCAGTGTCACAGAGCAACTGGTTTTAATTGTCAGCAAACAGACTCAGACAAGGAAACTGGAGAGGCTCTTTCAGAAATACTTGTGTCTCTTGTTTGCCAGCACTTACTCCACACTTGGACCAGAGCTGAGCGGAACAGGAGGTGCTGTGGCACCCCCCAGGTGAATTGTACAGCATCCCTGTCACCACTATGATCACACAAGACTGTGCTGTGTTACTTTCCTCTCATGCTGATGCTGAGCAGAGCAAGGAGCACAAGAGCTGTGCAGGGGAAAGCATTTTGTACTTTATCCTGTTCTGGGGGGACCATTGCTCTGCTCCCAGCAGGTCATCTGGGTGCAGTTGTGCACTGCAGTCACACCAGGCCCATGAGCTGTGATCCAGTTACCACCTCCTGGCTTAACAGCACTAACTTCTTATTCCCATTTACAGGATAATCCTGTTCCAGGAGCTGCACACACCTGATGCCTTAAGTGCTAGTAAAAAATAAGAAGCAGACACAGCAGTATAGGAAAAAGGGGCATTACTTTGGTTTTAATAGGATCCTGGTGTACACCTCCGTGCGTGTGTGTCTCTTGTGTACAACCCATATACAATTTTTACGGACTTTACAAATTAGCATATCTACCTAAAATCCCCCAATGAGTAACTTAACAAGTGAGGTAACTATCCCCCTATCCTCCCCTTAAATGAAACTATAGCCTAGCTCAGAAACGTTAGACTCTTCAAGGCTGGAGCCTGTAGTTTTGAGATAGTAGGGATGTTTTGTCTTCCCCCCTCAGAGAACCCCCAAACTAAGCTAAATATCAAACTACAAAATTATAAACATGCAATACTAGAGGTACAGGGAATTAGGTAAGCGGTACAAGGAAAGAGAAAGGATATAAGGAAAGGGAAAAGGTATAAAAATGTATAAAAAGGGAATAAAAAGAAAAGACAAAAAAACCATCAGGCATCACACCACTAATAAATCTATACCGCCACACTGCCCTCCTCCACTCCATCCACATGCCAGCACAGGCTGTCACCTCCAATCTTGGTGTCACCTGCAGCTTCCCCTCCACTGTTTTTGGTATTTTGGACTGAAATCACTGCACTCAATTCTTACCCAAAGGAAAAAGACTGGAGCAAGACTTAAGCTTCTGCTTCTAAAATGAATAAAAAGAGTATTTAAGATACTCTAAATTAGACAACCCTGCAAAAGCCACTTTCTGTGAAAAGGAGGATGTTGCCCTTGAATCAGAGAATCACTCAGAATCATGGCCAAAACCTGAGTCCTAGTACAAGTTAGTGTGAACTGCATCCTGAGTCATGCATTAGCTGCAGACATCTTCCTGTTGTCAGCACTTTTTCAGTGGTGTGGATCATACCAACAGCAGCGCCATTCCTTCTCCCACAGGACCACACCTATGTGTTTCCAACCCAGCCTGGTAATGACAGATGTTGCTAAAAGGGTGGAAGTTTATAAACAAACTTCAGAGCAGTTCGTTTATTGCAAATTTTTACTGGATTATGAAACAGCTGAAACTTCCCCTGACACCTACACACACATTTAGCAAAATAATAATGTGTGAGGGAGCTGTGAGAGTTAAGAGCACATATTCTGCCATTTCATCCTTTTCACCTAACCACAAAAAAAAAAGGGGAAAAGGGCTGATCATGGTGTAAAAGTGACCATTATGATCCTAAGGAGACATAGATAAAATTCCTGAACTGTTGCCACTACACAGAGCAATATTTGTGTTAGTTGTGCTTCTCACCTTTTAAAGTAACATGTTTCTGTCAGCTTTAAACAGCCCTGACAAAGCCAGGACACAGCAAAGAGCCACTGAGGGTGTTGCAGGAACTTTACCACCAACCACATCCAAATTATGCATCTTTCAAACGATCCCAGGGTTTGCATCACCTCAGCTATTTATTGGGATTTCCAGGCTCCTCAGCCAAGTTCCTGCTTTCACAGCTTTTGCTCTCTGATGTACAAAATTGCTCAGTGGATGTTAGAGTGCCAACCTAAACTAGACTTCAGTAGGAACTGGAAATAGTTCAAGTTATTCCATGTGTGAAGAAGAAATCCAAGAATTGTTTTAAATGCCCGATTGCTCATCTTAAGGTGGTTACAACTAGGATTGGGACAGAGTGTTCTCCCAATTGTAAACAGTCTGAAACCACGGAATTTAGCGGTAGAAATGTTATAATAGGGGAAAGGAATGTCACTTACTCAGGCCCCTCAGCTCTGCTCCAAGCAGTGATATTGCAAGGTGAGAGACTTATTTTAGTGTACATCAGACACAGAAGTTGTACGCTTTCTTACCGCAACACAACTCTTCCTGATGTAGAATCAAATAAAAAGAGAATCAAATAGAGGTTGTGGCTGCCCTATCCCTGGAAGCATCCAAGGCCAGGTTGGAGGAGGCTTGGAGCAACATGGTCTGGTGGCAGGTGTCCCTGCCCATAGCAGGGGTGGCACTAGATGGCCTTTAAGGTCCCTCCAACCCAAACCAGTCTGTGATTCTATGACTTAAGGATGAAACTTGCATTTCTGTCAAAAACCAAAATACATGGTGGGATGCTTTTTTCAAATATAGGAAAAGGCCAGGACCAGACTGCAAATACAGTCCCAGATTCTAAGTTTCACTTTTAATGGTAGGGTTGATTTCCCCTTCACAATTTCCTAAAGGATGCTAAGATTTTGTCAATCCTGCACTCCACATTCGATAAGAAGGCAGGTTTCTGTATTTTTAAAGACAAATTTATATTGGTTATACCAAATGCAAAAAAAAAAAAAAAAATTCAGGTAGCCCAATACTGAAACACATCCCCAAAAAGTTGTCTCGAGGGTCAGGTTAAAAACTGAGTTACAACAATGCCAGGTGGTTTTGCCATCAAACTATTGCTGCTACTGCAGGCAAAGCAAAGCACATGAAGCCAGCATGCAGGTCCTGTAGCCTTTTACTATTCTGTGGAGATTTCTCCCAACCCCTTTCATCACACCTAGAGATCTCAGGAATGATCACACTTGTGATCACCAACACACACCAGCCTCAGTGCTCCACTCCCACAAAAAGTGCTGCTGACAGAGCTGGAACACAGAGGGTGTTTTGAGTTTTGCTAGTTCCTTACAGCATTATCACACTACACACTTCACTGCCTGGCAGAGGATCTGGCACTACCAAAATCCTCCTTGCTTTCCAGAGGAAACCCATCCAGAAGGATGATTCATGCCAAGGAATCCCTGCTTCATTTGCACAGTAAAGGGCAGCAGCCAAAGGAGACAAGCAATATGGCTCTGATAACACAGAAAGAGATCTTGGTATTTAAAGTTTAGGGTAAATTGGTTAAATGCAATCTGGCCCCTCCCTGTAATTCATGAAAGGAGAGGACTCAAAACATAACCACTATCACACCAATCTTGTTTCAGAAAGCTGAGTGTAGCTGGTTAAGAGCCATCATTCTGCACTGCTGATGGAGGCTGGAGTGCCCATGGCCTCAGAGCAGCTGAGGCATCCTGGGGCTGGCACAGGGGTCAGTTTTAGAAAGGGATTGTATCTACAAAATAGTAATGGTCAACATGTTATCACAGGCATGGACTGGGAATATGTACATGCACATTTCACCCTCTGAGCACTGAGCTCAATCCTTCTTTTGGAGGAGTGTGATGTGTAGTTTACCAGAGTTCTCTGTGAAGTTTTTACAGAGGAGCAGTTCTCTCTGAATCCTGTTCCATGAGCTGCCATGATCAGAAGTATAACTAAAGCAGCTTAAGTAAATATGTCCTCAGTGTACTTAGGCTGTAAACCTGAACTTAACTGTTCTTTCCCAGCCTGAATTCTGTAGAAAGACACCAGTAGTCCCCTCCCCTCAGAGATCCTGCAGTAATCAACACTGCAATGCCATTTTTCTAGTCATTATGCTGAAATACACCACCCACACCAAACAGCTCCAATTTAACCCATAAACTCCTTATCACAAATTACCACCAGGGTCGAGTGCAGATAACACTGCAGTACCCAGACTGATAACCAAATCTTCCAGCAACACCAGGCATGGGAACCACTCCAGTTCAGGTTCCAGGAATGTGAGCTCAGAACTGACCACTTTCCCTAGGATCCCTTCTGTCACCAGCAACAGTCAAAGTGCAGCTTTTTAGAGATAACCAGGAAATGGTTAGAAACTGAATTTCAGGAGAATTATTTATAGCATAAAGAAATTCCAGGAAAGACAAGTTGGCATCAAGTCACATTTCTCATGTGCCCTATGCTGACCCAATTCTGGGCAGGTGTGTAACTCAGGACCAGCGGTGGAGCTATCACACCCAGCCACACCTGCAGAAAGGACATGGTGACAAACTGGGACACAAAGAGCTTGCGCTGGTCTCAAGCACACCTCCAAGAGCCTTTCAAGAGCTACCAAGTCTCTCACTAAACCAAAGAAGTTTCTCCAGAAAAGCAAGGTCGTGATTTCCCCAGTACAAGGCAGAGCAAGAAGCCCATTTCACTGCAATGAACACAAGAGTTTGAGTCATCAATTTAATTTTATACAAGTCAAACTACACATTGTATAAAGAGTACAAGGCAGTTCTAATGTTTGCTACTTCATGTTACAAAAATCAATTTAACTATAAAGGGGAATTTTTGGGATGAGTCCTATTCCACAATTTAAGTGAATTGGCAACTGTGGTTTAGCAAAGCCTTTGTTAAAACTAGAACTCTAGCTCCAAGAGATTACATTTCCAATAAAGTTCGGACCTACACACGAGGATTATAGTTCTCCTAGTCTGAAGCAAAACGTTAACATAAGTGAGTCAAAGGGGAGGGAAGACAGATTTTTTTACCTGGGTTTCATAACCAATGGGGATTCAGAGACTGACAAACCATACAACATACTAGTGACTTGGACCACAGCCAAGAGACACCTTTGTGTCTGACAACAGTGACACTTGAGATTCAAGCAAGAAATGTCAGAAAGCTTTTATTCTTTCAGGTCTGGAACAAAGGGGTTTTCAGCAATACTGCAGGATACAGGTTCCAGAGTATCTTTGTTACCTTTAATACAGTCTCAGTATGGGGGGAATGTTCTTTCGGCAAGTTAAGGTACAGCGTAAGTCCTCCAACTTGAGTTTATTGCTGGTCTAAAATCTTCCTAGTACTGTAACTGGTTTACAGAGTTTGCAGCCTGCTTCCAAAATTAAGATAAACTGTGTGACCTGCCCAGCAAGGCAATCCTGCCTTTGGCAGCAAGCTGAAACCTATGAAGACAATGACACCCACCCATAGTTCTAATTCCATGAAAAAAATTGGAAAAAAGGATACTTTCAAAAAGCCTATATTTAAGCCTGTTTATAGTCAGTTTATTTTTAATATAAAAACCACTTTGCATTTAAGAGTAGTTAAGTTACTCCTGCAGAAATGCTATAAAATCAAACTTTCAGCTCAATTTCTACAAAAGGGGGACTTTTCCTGCTTTGTACCACCATTCCACCTCATGTTCTCAAATCTGGGATACAAATTAAACCTTTATGCCTTATGACTTAGTTCTTAGGCCATTCACTCTGGCAAGAGAAAAAGCCAACTTCTGAAGTACTAACATAACACTAATGGCCTAAAAGGTAGGAAAATGTTCCATAATAGTGTGCAAGGTGAGAGGAGAGTTCTAGTCCTAATCTCTTGAACTGGATCTTGATCGCGAGCGGGACTTTGAGCGAGACCTGGAGCGGGACCTGGATGCACCTCTTTTAGGTGGTGACTCGGAGCGAGCCTTGGCAGATGGCTGCTGCTGCGGAGAGTTGGAGCGAGACCTGCTTCTGGACCTGGATTTAGACTTAGCATCCCCTTTACCATTTTCTTTGGGAGATCGAGACCTGGACCTGGATCTTGACCGGGACTTCTCAGACTTCTCCTTGGATCTGCTGTGTGAGCGTGAACCCCTGTCAGACTTTGGTTTTGATTTGCTCTTTGATCTGGACTTCCTGCTTTTGGATCTGGAACGGGAGCGGTCTTTGCTTCGTGACCTGGATTTAGATCTTTCAGAGAGAGAGAGATCGTTTATTCTGCATGGCTTGCAGTGTACTCCCAGCAGCTGTAAACACCTGTCAGTGAGGGAGTTCCTGCACTGGCAGCATTAACTGTGGGGCACTTACCGGGAACGGCTTTTGGAGACACTACGGGATCTGCTGCGGCTGCTCCGACTTCTCCGACTCCTGCTTCTAGACCGTCTCCTGGATCGTGACCTGCAGACATTTAAAACGTCATTCCCTTTCTCTTTGCGTGGTGTGCCCTCCATCACCAACTACAGGATGGAAGGGATCTTAAAGATCACCTTGTTCCAGCCCCTGCCATGGGCAGGGACATCTTCCACTAGGCCCAGGTTGCTCCAAGCTGCATCCAACCTGGCTTTGGACACTTCCAGGGATGGGGGAGCCACAGATGCTCTGGGAAATCCATCCTCACAGGGAAGAATCTTCCTGAATGTATCTAATACATTGTGCTCTCTAGTAGCACTATCTAACAGAGAAAAGCTGCTACAGACCTTCTCAAGAGCATGGGTGGTCTCACCAGGGTGGGTCCAATGTACTGTCATCAAATCACATCTGAGGTTTCACACGTGAAAAACTGCTCAAACCTGGCTTTGCTGTATGATGTAAAATATTTCCTTCTACACTCTGAGGCTCCTATTTCTAAACCATCAGCTGAAGGTAGTTGCTGCAGGTAGAGTACCCATCCCCATGCTGAGTGTAACCATTTTTGCTTCAGTGACCAGCGTGTCCCCTGAGGTACCTGGACCTGCTGCCAGAGTAGGATCGCCTGTGGCTGGAGCGTGGCTTGTCCTCCACCAGCCTGATCTTCCTGCCGTTTATCTCAGTGCCATCCAGCTTGTCCAGGGCACGCTTCATGTCTGAGTATGACCGGAACTCGATCACTCCTTCATTTGTACGTTCTTTGTGGGCATCTGCATAGGTCACCTCCCCAGCCTGCCTCATGAAATCCTGCAGGGCACACAGGGCAGTTACAGAACGTGGGCTCTGCAAGCAGCACTCAATGCACACAAACACTTTTTATTTATTCTACTGCATCAAAATCAACATTGCTATTAAAAGAAGCTATTGCTTCTTCACAACAGACTCCACACGGAACATCAATACTTACTTTCAAATCCTGCCAACTACAGCGACTGGAAAGGTTCTCAACAATCAGCCTGAACTCTGTACGAACGGGCGGTCCGTATTTATCTCGTCCTGATTGTCTCCGACTGCTATATCCGCCACCACCCCCACCTTGATTGTACAAAGAAACAAAGTTAGGCTGTCTCCTAGCATGAAGGAAGCTCAATGTTCTGAAAAAGTTAGTTTAACAGTCATATTTACTGGAGTAGGACTTTATTTCGCTAAGCCTCCAATAAACTTTGCAATTTTGCCATGATCTATATTAATGGCAAATCAAACAGACTAACATCCTACAAGTCTGTGCTCCTAAGATCTGTTAGAGAGTGACTGCTCCTTATTAGATTCACCTTGCTAAGTTTTATTTTACAGAACATTGTAAAATATAAAACTTAACTGATTACATGCATTTCTACATTTTACAAAAACGTTTACTAGTTACACTAAGTACTTACATCACAGTATGAGGTTTTTGGTGGTGGTTTGGCCACAAAACACGCAAGGTAACAGTCACCTAGTTCAGTTTAACCAGTTTTGTCTAACCCTTGGAATCCTCACCATCACCCTGCGTCTAATGGCAAAAGGCTGCTGTCGTCATGGCTTCCGGTAAGGTCAGCCAAAGGGTCATAGGGCAAGGGTCACACAATGTATGGAAAAGCCATGGCCAGGAAAGGCAGTCATCTTAGCCTCAGTGGACACAGCCTCAGCCCCACTGGTCACTTTTAAATTGAAACATCAAGGACTTGTTAAAAAGTTTGAATTGAACATGCAACAATTTTAAAACAACATACATTTGATTTTTTAAGAAAAGACAGAAACCCACCCCCCCCAACACCACGCTTCCAGACACCACCGAAAAATCAACCTTAGTACTTTTAATTACAGTACTAGGCCGTTCAAACTCTACACAGCTCAGCTTAAGAAGCTACACGAGCAAGCTGAGCATAGAAATATTTCCAATACCCCCCCTTTAGCACAACAGATTCCTGCTCCAAAACCTCCCCCCATCCCTCCCATATATCCAACTGAATCAATCACATGAAAGTTCACAGCTGAGCGATTCTCCCCCAGTTACACAACAATATTTATACACTAACATTACTGATGCAACATCTGTGTCACATCTAAACGCTCCCAGGAATACTGGAGCCGTTAATTAGCAGAGCAAACCCTTTTTACAATGCCTCGATTTGGCAGCAAGAACTGCTCCGGGATACCCGAGGGCGCCGCTGGTGCCGGGGAAAACGCCGCAGCCCCAGCGGTGCACCGGGTACCCCCGCTAGCGACCCCCCCAGCCCGGGGCACGGTGCCAGCCGAGCCCTGCCCGCCCCCGGCCCTGCCCGCCGCCGCCCCGAGCCCCGCGGGGAGGGACGGGCCCAGACTCACTGCGGCTGCTGTAGCTGTAGCCGTCCCTGTCGCGGCGGGGGCCGCGGGCGTGCTCCACGATAACCCGCTCCCCGCACAGGTCCTTCCCGTTCAGCTCGTACACGGCATCGTCGGCGTCGCGGGAGTCCTCGAACTCCACGAAGCCATAGCTGGGCAGAGGAAAAAGGCCCGGTCAGGCTGCGGGGGGGGGCACCCTCACAGCCGCAGGTCCATGTCACAGCGCCGGGTCGTGCAGCGAGCCCCGGGACGATAACGCGGCCCCTCGCTCCGCTCCCCCCCCGGCCGCCATCTTGCGCCGGCGCCACGCGGCAGCGGCCGCGACATGGACGGGCCTGGCCCGGCCCGGGGTCCTTGGGAAGGGCGGACGGACAAACGGCACTCACCCGTTTTTGAGATCGACCTCGAGCAGGCGGCCGTAGCCGCTGAAGAAGCGCTGAATGTACTTCTCCCGGACGTGGTAGCTCAGGCGGGCAATATAG
>VYZT01055576.1:112380-126216 GCA_013400735.1 Pomatostomus ruficeps | reverse complement strand
AGGTAGAGAGAGAAAAAGAGAGAGAGAAGGAGCGAGAGCGCTGGCGGCGCAAGGGGCTGTAGCGCTGCGGGCCCGCTCCGCACGGCCAGGCCTGGCGCACCACAATGGCGCCCGCGGCCCGCCGCTGCTTTTATACTAGGAGGCGGGGCCGACGCTGACGTCACCGCGCCGCCGGGCGCGCTCGGGGGTGCTGCTTGAGCGCTACGCGCGCGCGCACACGCGGGTGGGGTCCGCCGGGCGCGCGGGAGCCACGTGCGGTGCTGCGCATGCGCCGCTTCTGCGCGGCCTCTCCCGGGCCTAGTCCGAGAGCACCCGTAGTCGGGCTCAGAACCGTGGGCGCCGGTCCCTGAGCTCCCGGGGCCAGTCCCTGAGCTCCCGGGCCGGTCCCAGAACCCCCGGGCCTGGTCCCTGGGCCCCCGGGGACAGTCCCTGAGCCCCCAGGCCAGTCCCTGAGCCCCCGGCGTCAGTGCCAGAGCCCCCGGGACCGGTCCCTGAGCCCCCGGGCCAGTCCCAGGGGCCCCGGGGTCATTGCCGGCGTTCCCGGGGTCAGTCCCGCAGAGCCCTGTCACGGCCTCCAGACAGCCTGAGCTGGGGGCTCCGTCACGCAGGAGAATCCCAAAGACCAACCTGGAGTCACCAAGAGTGTGTCCTGACCTCCCTTTAATGCTCTGAATCAGGAAAATTCTCCAAATCTGTTGATAAAAATCCTCTCAATGTGTCGATAAACGCACTGTTAGTGTCTGCTGGACTTTACATTCAAAGTATTCATAGTGTAGACTACAATCTGTATATTTGAGACAAACTTCTATGTATCAAATTATTATACTTGTATTACATTAAATATTTATATTTTATATAAGCATTTCTATTCTAATGCAGATAACATTTTTATATTGCATACTACATAATCGAAATAGTAAAAAGGCCACATTTAGTCCTACTCCAGAATTTTTCCCAGCTGCTTTAAAAGCAGTTTGTGTTCACCTCATGCTTCCATGCTGGAAAATCACTGCCCGTGACAGCCCAGGGCACTATCACTGCCTTCCCCTTCCAGAGTGTTGCCCTGAATGAATCTGTAACAAAGCAACTGCTGAGTCTGAGTTATAGAACTGGGAGAATCTCTCAAGTCTCAGTTTTTTCTCATTTAATAAAAGTTTGATTCATGTAGTGCAACAGGCAGTGAGTGAGCTGTTACAAGTGGCCAGAGCTTGGATGATTTCACAAATTCATGGAGTGTTTTCTCTGTGCTTTAAAAAGACTCACACAGTTCAGTCACTAATTTACAAGCTGCTATATTATTTTTTTTCCTATGACATACAGATATTTTGACTTATAGGTAAATGTAGCCATTACACATCTCTGTGCAGAGAATTCAAAAGGCTGTTTTCAAGTCCTGAATACCCAACACAGAGAGGAACAGAACAAGAGATGTTGTACCTTGCCCTGAGCCAACTGAAATAAAAACTTCTCCTGGAAGTGTTGGGATGTAGCTCACACTCAGGGTTTTCCACATTTAGCTGTTCTGTTGGAGAACACGCTCTGAAGCACCAGAGCTTTCTCAGGAACTGGTAAGTGGGAAAATACTTTATTACTAAAGATCTTTTATTACTAAAAGTGTCACTGTGTCTCTGAGTCTCTCCTCTGGGCAGCAACACCATTGCACTGAGTGGGCCATACAGAGAACTAAAGGATGCATTCTACCAAAGACTTAAAATGTCCAAAAAATCCATTATTTAAGTAATTTCTGTCTTTTTTGGAATAACTGCATGTTGTAGTGCCTGGTCCCAACGCTCTTCTCCCCACTGTAGCTGGATTCTGTTATTTTCCACTCCTGTTTTCCCCAAGAAATGACTTCCTGGCACAAATTTAAAAACACTTGATAGGGGCATTCACCTGGAATTGTCTGTGCTGACATGTATGGAGCTGCCTGTAGGACTCATTGGAAACAATCCCATCAGACAGGTGCAGCTAAACCATCCCATGCCTGGTGAAGGCAGTGTGAAAGCCTGGACTAAAGTTCAAGGATTAGGAGGAAAACTCAGCTTATTTTTACAGGCTTCCTTGCAAGTGGATACTCTTCAGGACCACAGCCCCGAGGAACTGCCTTTCTCCAAATATCTGCCCCTCAGTGCTTTTCTCATGGCCCATAAAAGCTGTTCTCTTATGGGTGATGATGCTCATTTCAACATCTCTGCCTCTCAGTATAAGGAATTTCTTTCCCTGTTCCAACAGGGAAAAATAAATTCTTGATGGTAAAAGTGCTATCCATGCAACTTCTGAGCTCTGAGCCCTCAGCCGGTGTTTACATCAGCACCTTTTCTGGGGAGAGCATCCCCGTGCCGTGCCCTGGAAGTGGATGAAATCCAGCCTGTTCAGCTCAGGGGAATGATCATGGACCTTGTGCTTCCCAGACAGTTTTTGTGCATGCAGAGATCTGAGCTTTGGCCCTGCCCACCCTGGGACAATAGGTTGTAGCAAACAAAAGCACATGAGGGAATTGATTCTCCTGTAATGAGACAACCCAAAAAACCCACTCCCTAAAGAAAAGTCAGGTTGGAAAAATCCCCAAACCAGTTGGCAACAGAGCAAGACTGGAGTGAGACAGATCAGGAAAGGGACAAATGGCACTAGGAATGCATTTGCTGGGTCAGGGAGTGTCTAGATGGGAAAAGGAGACACAGTTCCCTGGTTCCTGCACACATGTGAGCAGATCCCACGGGATCTCAGCACAGACAACTCCCTGGGGCTGGGCCAGGGGTGCCACAGCCAGAGTCCTTTCTCCAAAGCATCAGTGCCTGGGCCTTTTGTGCTCCTTGGAGTATACAGAGGATGTGACCACAATAGGATGAGGAGTCCTGTGTCCCATGGGATGCTGATACACCAGCATTGGCTGTTGTGTCTTTCAGGCTTCAAGGGCCCTGATAATGTGATGGCTGTCTTGGGTGGAACATCTCAAGGCCCTTGGCAGGTGGCAGCAGAGTGAGATTTGCTGAGGCCACAAGGAAAGGGAGGGAGGATTCACTTTAGGATCTCGCTTTTTTGTTTTGTTTTTCCATTTTTGTCCTTGAGAAGGAATCAAGAGTCTTCGAGGTGCCTCCTTACTTGGTGCCATGTCTCCCTCCAGTGACCCCTCAAGCCATTTGCAAATCTTTCCTTCTCACATCACCTGCCCTCTATTCACTGTTCGTCCCCCATAATCAGTTACGTGTTTTTCACATTGTTTCTTCTTCCTCTAGCCTTCTCTCACCTTGGTCCTGGACTAGTATCAGCCTGGGGTCCAGAAGGGGAATGGCAAAACCTCTCCCTATTCAAAGTCCATTTACTATTAGTTTTCAGTATTCACACCTCTCTGACCAGCCTTGACTGTAATTAGGGTGGCCTCAACCTTGTGCTGTCTTATTCCTTCTCTGATGGTCTGTTGGAAATCCTGGAAGACAAGAACTGACTGTAAAACAGTGACGCAGTGACCAGAGGTGAATCTCATCTCTCCCACAGTCCAGGCAGGCTGCTAGAGGTTACTCAAAGCAGGTGTAGATAAGATCCAATTATCTTCTCCATCCTTCCGGATCAGCGGTCCCAGGCCATTGCCCTGACCTCTCTCTGTTGTGCCCTGTCATTTTTACACCCTCGGCTTGTCAGTCCTGTTCCTGACACACACGAGTACACAGCAGGCTCAGCCCTGAATTCACAGCTTTTCTCACACCCAGAGGGATATGTGCTCCTAGGACCCAGGATAAATCCCTAGACCTGTGAGTTTTATGGTTTGATCTACCAAATCAGCTGGAGCTGCACAACTGGAACCTGAAACTCAGTATTTCAAACCTTTGTTCCTTTTCCCTGGGCACTTAAGAGAAATGAAGACAGATGAGTATCGTGGTGTTTCTGTGCCACAGTGGAAGGAGAGAGGAGTGTCAGAAGAAATTATATCCATCTTTTTCCCTCCTAAGGTTGAAAGGCTCTGATCTCTTGGTACAGAGGTTTGAATCTGTAATTAATCATAATCTACAACATACGAAGCAGAGCTCTGGTAACCTTTCTACAGGACTTTTATTGTTAGTCCAATATAAATATCAATGTAATTTGTCTGTGGTTTTGAGTGCTAATATTTGGCTTGTGATTATTTCCTGTAATCTGTTGTCAGAGGAACACTCTGTGAAATTCATGTTCTTTCTCCAGCCACGCCAGCAGCAGGTATGGCCATATATAAGTGTCTCATGAAAACAGTCTAAAGTATGCATATCATGAATTTATTATCCACCAGCTGTGTGTTGCAAGACTGGTGTCTCAGGATGCTGCTGTCAAGTGTCCGACTGTTTCTGTTGCACTTCCCTCTCCCATCACCCCATTCTCGTCACACTTCTCTAACTGGGAACCCAGTTCTGTTCCTGGGGACTGCTACAGAGGCAAAATGGGCGGTTTTCTCCCATTTTCCCATAGCTCCTCTCTGGGAATCCCATAGGCACTGACACCAGAGGGATTCACATGCAAAACGGCCCAGCTCAGTTCAGGTGTTCCTGGGTGCTGGGTGCTTCATTGTTGGGGTCATTCCCAGCATCCCTGGGTGTCTCACCTTAGCCTTCATTGTGTTTATGGGGAATGGAGGGAGAGCAGAAGGCAGGAGGTGTCCTTGTGGCTCATGAAAGTGTGGCCCTGCTTAGAAGGGTCCCTTCTTCTTGCACATGGCTTCTCTCCAAAATTCAGGATCAGGGAGCATTGCATGGGATAATGTTTTCTTCCATACGATGGGGAGAAGAAAGCAAAGGGACAAAGAAGTGATGTCTTGGAGACAGGTCACAGCAAATCAGTGAGCTTCAAATGGGTGATTTCCTTTGGATTTTTAGTCCTACAGCTACAATTCCTAAGGATTTTAAGTCCTCTGCCCTGTTAAAACATGAAAGCTCCAAAAGCTGTTGGCATCCAGTTGTGCACAAACTAAAACTGCCTCTCAGTCAGGCAGGGCATGGGTGATATTACCAGCTCCCAGGAGCTGATGAATCAGCTCATCCATCTACTGTGCCTTAGCGCCTCCTTCAGAGCCATCCCAGCCACTTACTCCTGGGTTTGGATCAAAATGGGACCCCCTGACACATATGTAGAGAACTGCTGAACTGACTGTGGCTGTTTCTGTGCATCAGTGCTGGGATGGGACTTTTTTCCACTGTTTCTTTTGCAAAATGTGAGGGAATGTCCTCATATGCCTTGTGGGTCCCCTCTGGGCTTGGTCTTTGAAGTGCCCAGTGCAGGACAGCAGCCAAGCACAGATGCACATGGGCTGTACTGGCTCTCAGACTCCTGCTCTCTCTTCTGCCAATGGATTCATTCTCCCATGGACCCTCCCTGTGAGCAGGGGGTCCCAGCATGGCTCAGAGTGGGTGTTGGTACAGCTAGAGCTCACACATGCTGAAAGAAATGGATATCCTTTGGCTTTGAAAATGTTTGTTCTTCTGCCCAGTGGCACCAGCTGATGTTATGTGGACCTATTGCTTCTCCAGTGTGGTCATGGACTCCAGCCAAAATTCTCTCTCTACTCCAGAGAGAGGAGGCAGGAGGTCCTGCCTGCCCCTGAGAAGGCTACAGGAGGAATGCCATCAATTCTGTGCTCACAAAAAGCACTAATTTCACTCTGAACCCAAATTTCCCATTTTATTCTGTTTGGGGACTGTATGAAAGGGCTGTTGTCCCGGCTTCTCCTATGTGTACTTATAGAAAATCAGTTGATCTCTCCACATGGAGTATCTAGATCCAGCTGGCACACTGCTGGGGTAATAATATTGTGCTGCTTTGGGCTGGGGTGGGGTTAATTCTCCTCACAGTAGCTGGTGCAGACTGTGTTTGGAATCTGTGCTGGAAACAGTCCTGATAAATCAGGGGTGTTTTAGTTATTGAGCAGGGCTGGCACAGGCAGGGGCTGTTCTGCTCCTCACTCCTCCAGCAAGAGGAGTGCACAAGGAATTGGGGGGAGACACAGTGGCAACAGCAGAGAACAGCTGACCCCAGGGACATTCCAGACCATAATGTAAACCCAGGGAAGAAGGAGGAAGTGGGGGATGTTCGGAGTGATGACAATTGTCTGCACAAGTCCCTATTACCCTGATGGAGCTCAGCTGTCCTGGGCATGGCTAAGCACCTCCCTGCCCATGGGAAGTGGGGAAACCAATCCCTTGGTTTGCTTTGCTTGTGTGTGCAGCAGCCCATGAGGGTCCTTTTTGGTGCCTGCTCTGGGGCTCCAAGGATTCAAGATACTGACAGGTTTGATTGGAATCTGCTGGGTGGAATCTATAGGTGTGAGTGCTGTTGAGCTGTTAATTGACAACTCCTGTGCTTGCTGGGGGCTTGGCTCACTGTCAAATTGCAATCTTGTGCTCGTTGTTGGCAGCTCTTGGCATTCCCTGCTGGCTGTGGTGCTGATCATCTCACTGTGCTGTGCCTGGGAACACCTGGGTAACAGCCAGGGAGATGTGGCACTGCAGATGTGTCTGTGCTGTGCTGTCTGGGTAGGCTGGGACTCCAAGTGAGCTCCAGTCAACAGGACTGGGACCTGGGGATGAGCCTGTGCAGAAGCAGGTTCTCTCCTAAAGGGATTGGGACCTGGGGGTGAGTCCACATGGGAGCAGGACACCCTGAAGCATCTGATAACCAGGGCAGATCCTTCTGGAAGTGTCTGGCTGTGGTCATGTCCATCCTGCAAAAGCTGCACCTCCAAAGGGATTGTGGCTTAAGGATAAATCCACACTGGAGAAGGGACATCTCAGGGCACCTGGTGCTGTGTGATAAGTCCACACTGCAGCAGGTACATCTTGAACATCCATGTCTGTGCATGAGGCCATGCTGGAGCACCTAAAACTGTGTGGCCATGGATTATCATACACAGAGGGATGAAGGCAGCGGTAGGGCCATGTTGGAGCAGGGCCACTCCCAAAGGGAACGTGGCTGTGGATAATGCCATGCTGGAGCAGGTGTGTCTCCGAAGGTGGTGTGGCTCCTGAATGAGGCCACACTAGAGCAGGTGTAGCTAAGAGCTCTGTGGCTCTGGATAAATCTGTGCCACAGCAGGTATATCTCTGGGAAGACTGGCTCATGGATAAGGCTCCACTTGGAGCAGGGACACCCCTAAGGGACTGCAGGCTATGATTAAATCCAAGCCAGAGCAGGGGCAGGGAAGGAGAGAAGAGTACACTACAATGTTAAACCAAATAATCAGGTCCAAAGGGATGGAGATTGTCATGGAAATATATTTAAATTGTTGTAACCCAGGATCTGAGTTGCAGGTTATGGGAATTAGTACAGCAGGAACCACCTGAAACAGTGGAGGAGCTACACAAGAAGCAGTTGCAGGGCAGCAGTGACCTGACCTGGGCTGCCTTTGGTGCCCAGGAACTCCCTGCAGACACCACTTCTCCAGCCCTGAGTGACCGCCATGCCACAGAGCCCAAAGGCATGGACTTAATGAACTGAATGGTCACTTTGTGGACACTTTATGGACATTTTACATAGTGGTCCAAAGACTAGGGGAATTATATCTGTGTATTATATCAAAAGATGGGAAGAGGACTGGTGGTTAATGAGGTTGCATGGATACTGTGCAACCTGAGCATGATATAAATGGTATGGAATAAAGGGTGGAATGTTCTTGTTTTGACTGGGATGGAGTGAATTTTCTTCCCAGTAGCTGGTATGGGGCTGTGTTTTGGATTTGTGCTGAAAAACAGTCCTGATAACCCAGGGATGTTTTAGTTGTTGTTGAGCAGGGCTGGCAAAGCCAGGGGCTGTTCTGCTCCTCTCCACACTGGTGATGTTACCAGTGATGATAGGGCCCAGCTGTCCTGGGGATGGCTGAGCCTGCCCTGGGGAAGTGGGGAATGAATTCTTTGGTTTGTTTTCCTTGTGTGCCTGGATTTTTCTTTCCCCATTAAACTGTCTTTATCTCAACCCACAAATTTCTTTTCTCACTTTTGATTCTCTCCCCTGTCCCACCAGGGTGAGCAAGTGGCTGAGCTGCCACCTGGGATTAAACCACGACAGAAATGTCACAGAACATGTGGGAAACCTCTGCCTGAGCTTAGACTAAAAACTGATGAGTCTAAGCCGAAATCCTTAGTCTCTGCTGCCTTACAAGAATATAAAAAATGAGTGATACTTTTTTATATGAATCCTATACAGGTCTTCTACATATCCAATATCTGGAACAGCAAGGCAAGGATTCCCAGCTTGTTTTTCTTTCAGGGATTCTCCAGGCAAAAATGTTGGATCAATCCTGTCCCCGCAGGCAGAGCTGGACCAAGGGAGGTTCACACGGACTGCAGTTTGTCTGGCCACAGTGCTGATGGTGATCTTCCACACTGGGAATTTTAAAGTTGGGGTTTTTTCCCTGGCATTTTCATTTTAAAAACATACTGGTTTTTTTATCCCCCTTCCTGCGGTTTCTGCCACATTCCTTAGCGATTGTGCTGGCTGCCCAGCAGAGGGGTGTAGAAACCAGCGCAGGCACCAAACCGGCTCCCATTGCTCCCAGTTCCTCATCCGCACTACCCCCAGATCCCATCCCTCTCTCTGCACGTGCTGGAGGTGGGTGGGAGTGGAGGGAGGTGGACAGGGAGGGGAGGTGGTGGAGGGAGTGAGAAGGAGCCAGGCAAGCCACGAAGGAGCTGCTGGTGCTGTGCCCCGGTCTGGGCACATGCAGGGCTGTGCCTTGGCCATCACTCTGGGCACAGGCAGTGCATGGACACAATGCCAGCCTGGCATCATAATCACCAGGGATGCTGGCTGCGATCCTGAGGCAAGGGAACCTGCAGGAATGCTCTGGGTTGTTATGGGGGCTCCCAGCCTCTCCTGGATTTATTTGCTTGGAGTATGTAGCTGGTTGAGAAAGCTGCCACCTGGGCCTGTATCCAGTGTGAACGAAGGTGTGTGGTGTCCCTTGGGAGCTCTGGCTGTCCTTTGACCCCACGGGTGACAGGAGCAGGCTGTGCATGGTAGCTCCTCTCACATCCTGTCCTCCCCACCTTTGCAGACTGCTCTGCCTGTGCCAGGATGTATGTTTTCCTAAAGAGACACTTTGGGGTCTTTCAAACCAGCTCCAAATTCCCTTCTCTCCATCTGCTTCCCAGCCTCTGTCCTTCTGCCCTGTCAAGCCTGGCTGACATTTGTCACCATGGGGTGGCTTTTGGGCAGTGCAGCAGCCCCTCGGGCACCCCAAGCAGCGCCCACATCCTGTCCCCAATGTCTGCCAGACCTGTGGCCAGGATGACCATTGGTGCCTGGCCCCCGCGGGGTCTGCCTGCACTCAGCTCTGCCTGTCCCTGTCCCTGGGTGCTCCACTCTCCCAGGCCTCCAGTGCCAGTGTTGGAGGATCTTGGGATAGGGAGAGCCTGGCGTAGGCACAGGTGGATGGGGGTGGGACTCCAAAACCTCAGTCTGGTCTGAGGATGGTGATTTGCCTTTACATGCCTTCCTGGGGGACTTCTATTCCCTTCTCCAACTATTTACCTTCGCTGGGGTTCAGCACTTTTCACTCTGAATAAAAGCCAGAAATTCCCTGGACTGCAGGAGCTGGATGAGTGGAGGGAGTTTGTGGCATTATGGCAGAAGTGTTGAGTCATTAAACTGACATCCCAGAAAATGCTCTTTGGATTAAGGAGATTAATCACAGATTTCTTTATTTTTTTAAAAAAAACCTCCTTAACTTCTATCAGTCCTTCCTGTGAGTCCTTCTCTGTGCTGCCCATGATACTTGTCCTCCTTGGCTCAAGCTGAAACTGATTTAGCATTAAAAATGCCATTCCCAACAATATTAATAACTCCTAAACCCTTACAAGTGAAAATCCAAAGAGCTGATCTCCTCTCTTGGAGGAGATCAAAGAGCTGATCTGAAGCAGCCTGTCAGTTTTCCTTCCCAGCCCAGGGGGAAAGGGCAGAGTTTGCAGTAGTAGGAGCTGGAATAAAAAATCTTTCTGGGATGAAGTGGAGGGTTAAGACTTGGTAGCAGAACTCCTGACCTGCTGGTGCCCACCCATTAACCCAGCACTGCCACGTCATGGCGCTGGTGGGATGTGGAGGCTGTGCCCAGGCCATTGGCTCCGATGAGCTATGCCTGGTGGGTGGGAGGCACTCCTTGGAATGCCAGCAAGGATTTCAGCTGGAGCACCATGATGAAGACAAGCAGGAGGGTGGAACCCTGCTGCCAGAGGCTCCAGAGGAGCACCAGCTCTGGGAGATATGGTGAGCAGAGCAGAGTTGTGAGAAGAAGCTCTCAGGAGCTGTGATGGTGGTGCATGAGGTGATGACCCTCCAGGACAGTGCTGAGGAACACGTGGAGGGGTCTGGCACATAGGAGTGGGGCTGGGCTTGGCAATGGCTTATAGGCAATGATCCTTCACTGCCCAGCGAGTGGAAGAGTAAATCATGCACCCCGGCAAGATCTCAGAGTGTTCCTGTCCAGTTAGGGGAGCAGCTCAGAGCTCAGCTGCTTATCCTGAGCATGTAATGAATGATATAAGACTTCCACACAAGGATAAACATTATCAAATAATTTATTCTTGGATCTTTATACATGAGAGGAGATAGAGATTTATTCTTAGCAGTGAAAACTGCTTTCCATGAAGGTTGTGTCTTCAGCCTTTGAATTAAGACGTGTTGAGTTTATTTTTCTCTGCCACAGCTTTATGTGACCAGACTTCAGAATTGATCTGGTAAATCCTGCAGAACATCTCTGGGCTGTGACGTGAGTAAGAAAGAGAGATTTAGTGGCACATGTAACTGAATGGAAGAAACGCCCCAGTGCAGGTAACTGCTGGTACACCTGGGCTGTCTTTTGGGCTGAGCTTACAGGGCCTGGGGTGGAAGGTGCTGAAAGGAGAACAGTTTTGCACCTTCTAAATGTCACAGAGCAGGAGATCAACCTGTCTGGATTTTTCAAGAAAGACAAACTACTGTACTCTAAGAGTAGCTTGTTAATTTGTTTCTCCCCTGATTTCACCAAGTTGATTTTTAGTTTCCTTCTATTTTGAGGGCATTACAGATGGTCATGTTAAGAAGAGGTTTGCACTCATGGCTTAATTTTACCTTTTTCCCATGACTTGCTGATAAGCCTGTTGATAAGAATGGTTTAGTTTTCACTTAGTACAAACACAGATGGAAGAATGTTTGGGTGTTTTAATAAGAAGATTGTCTGGATGTCATTTAATAAGCTAAATATTTTTCTTGTCTTTTTACAGTAAAACCTGAAATACATCCATAGAAAAATAAAAGCCATGGCTGTAGCATTTGCCATGCTGCATTTGTCTGGCTGCATTCCTGGCACCTGAGTGGTGGCACAGCAGTGCAGAGGGATGCCCACACGCAGCAGATCAGTGGGTTTTCACTGAGATAGGGTGTAGATCTGAGATTTTCCATGAGATGGCACAGAGGACTTTGAAAGACTCCTGCTGTCACCATGGTGACCTCACCATCTGTTACACATGTGGTGCTGTGGGTGATGTGCAGGGATTTTCCACTGCCTCCTGCATCCCATGCTGCTCCAACAGGGAGCTGGGCTGAGCCTGGAGCAAAACATCCCCCAGCCCTGTCAGTAGAGGCAGTGCCATGGTGATGACCACAAGAGCCCCAGAAAAGGCCTGATTACCAGGGCCAGGCACGGCCTTATAAAGGAGCTGGCATCTGTATCAGGGAATTGCCCCACCAGCCACTTCCAAAAGCTGCTCCAGTGGCTTGTTTTCCACCTTGGGAATGAAACCTTGAGATTTAGGAGCAACTTGGCCAGCTGAATGTGAGCCTTCAAGTCCTTACAGCAATTCCAGCCTCCCAGGATGCATCTAAGCATGCTCTAGGCCAGACCTTAATGCAGGCCTGGTTTACAGTTCCTGCAGGAAACCCACAGCACAGGTGGATGCAACCAGGGGATACAGGGATGTAGGGAGAAAAACAGAGTGTGCAGGGTGAGAATTGGTGGTGATAAATATGAAAACACATCAAGCTGCTTGTGGGGATGGTGTGGGAGAAGATCTGTGTTTGTTTAGGCAATCCTGGAGCAGGGTCTCTGCATCTCCTCCCTGTGCTCCAGCACAGGGAGAGCTCTGGGAAGGTGAGTCAGAGCCTGGCCTGGCCCCCCTGTGCCTGTGTCATGTGTCCTCTCCAGGATAAAAGATCCCTGAGGTGAGCACAGGGGTGAAGTTCAGCCCAGAGGTGACACTTTGCATGCAAAATGCCTCACTCAGCAAGGTGAAGAAGCAATCAGTCTGTCTGCACGTGACCTTCCCTGCTCCTGGTGATCAATCTGGAGACATCAGCACCTTCTAATAATGCTGCAGTGCCGGGGGGGGGGATGGAAAATAGATTGTTTGGCCTGCCCCTGTCTGAGTGCAGTGACTCAGGGAAGCTCTTTGCTCAGGGATGAGCACCCACCTGATACCTCACAAGCTGCCACCCCTGGGACCCGACAGTGCCCAAGTGCAGTGTTGGGCTGCAGGTAGCTCCCCACCATCCCATGGGCTCTCCACAGGGTAGGAAGGAAGATCCTGGAGGTGGCAGCCCAGGGTCCTGCAGGTTCTGGGAGCAGTGGCTGCCTCTGCAGCCAAGTGGATGGACCAGGAGCGTGGGATGCTGGGGCAGGAGGTGCTGCCAGGGAAGGGGACAGGGAGCGTAGTGCTGCTCCCAACCCTCAGAAATCTCGGTACCAATTAGGGCTGGGATGAGGTCAAATGGAGACAGCAGGAAGGATTCATTGTTGGGCCGTTATTTGAGCTGCAGTACGTTTTCCTTGGGTAGAGACAAAGAGAAATACAGCAACAGCTGAGTCTGTCCCATCCCATTCAAACATTCAGTCCTTGGTGGTGTAGCCTGCAGAGCCAGGCTGATCACAATCAGGGGATTTCCTTGGGTTTATTCCTCCGGATGGATCACTGGAGACATCAACTTCTTTTGGAGTGGTTTGGGATTGGGGTAGTATTCCCAGTCTTCTTTTTTCCTTTTCATTTCCACACCAAAGAGCTTTTGTGGTTGCTGATATGAGCCTGGCCCTGTGTCATCAGATCTTACCAGAGATCTGGCAGTGCTCACCTGCGTCTCTCATCCAGCAGCTCTTGAGGAACAAGCCAGGCTCTGCTCTGGGATATCCTTACCTGAGCCTCTTCCTCTGGAAGGTAGGAGGAGATGCCCTGCTCAGGCTCCTCTTTGCCTCTCATCCCTGGATCCTTCTAGAACTTAGTTAAAGTACAATTCTCACTGAGCTTGCAGTAGCCAGGGGCAGGTCACCACCTCAGCCATGCAGCCCTGTGTGAGGAGCAGCAGCAGCACTCAGGTGTCTCAGGGGACTGGGCTGCATCCTGGCACAGGGGGCCAGCCCTGGCTGTGCCATCAGACACCCTCTGAGAGCCTGAGCTGTTTAATCATCTCTCATTAATGTCAAGCCTTGGATAAGCTTTGGGATATTGCAAATGGACCTGTCAGACCTGCAGGCAGCAGGCACGCGCTGTCCCTGCTGCCTGTAGGCACTGCTGGCTGTGGTACGCTGTGGAGATGCTGATGGGGCTCTGCTACGGAGTTTCTTTTTATCTCATGGAATCATAAAGGTCAGAAAAGCCATCTCAGATCATCAAGTCCTATCACTCCTCCAGCACTGCCAAGGCCACCACTAACCCATGTCACCAGGTGCCACATCCACGCAGCTTTTGATGTCACCGGGGATGGTGACTTCGTCACTGCCCTGGGCAGCTGTGCCAGTGTCTGATGACCCTTTCTGTGAAGAAATTTTCCCAAATATCCAATCTAAACCTTCCTCTGGCACAATTTAAGGCCACTTCCTGTCCTTCTCTGGGAGCAAAGCCAAATCCCACCCCCTTC
>VYZT01055576.1:96148-112344 GCA_013400735.1 Pomatostomus ruficeps | reverse complement strand
CCCCCCCCCACCCCGCGGCTGCCCCCTCCTGTCAAGGAGGTGTGCAGAACCAAAAGGTTCCCCCTGAGCCTCCTTTGCTCCAGGCTGAGCCCTTTCCCCAACTCCTTCAGCTGCTCCTGGTTCGCCAGCCCGTTCCCCAGCTCCATTCCCTTCCCTGGACACAGTCCAGACCCTCAAAGTCTCTCGTGTTGTGCGCGTCCCAGAACTGGACACAGAATTTGGGGTGTGACCTCAGCAGTGCCCAGCACAGAGGGGAGACACTGCCTTGGCCCTGCTGGCCACATCATGGCTGGTACAAGCCAGGTGCCAATGGCCTCTTGCCCACCTAGGGACATTGGTGGGGGGGATTCTGCATCCCTCCAGTTGTGGTGCAGTGACTTTGTCAGCCCTATAGCACTGGGACTCCACCGGGATTTCTGCTTTGCTCAGTGGTTCAGGCACCGATGCTGTCAGTTACTGGGAGCTTCCTACATCCAGCTGACATCCTCTGGTCCTCCTACACAGAGGGACTGGATGGTGGTTACTGCTCCAGCAACTGCCTGTTGGGTTTCTCCGATTCATGCCAAGTTAGCATAAAATGATCAAAGCAGCCAGTCAAAACTCCTTCTTTTTCCCTGCAGATCATTGGTGGCAGAGATCTTGGTCCCTTTGAAGGGAAGAGCTAATTAACAACTCGCTGAATTAAGTAGAAGGTGCAGCGTATGTACTGACTTTTTGCTGTTTTCGGGGCTGTCACAATGATTACTCATCCCGAGGAAATAATCGTTTCCATAGCGACTGATGTACTTGGTAGGGGAAGAATTGGAGACACAAATAACAAAGACAAAGGCCAAATCTATAATGCAAAGAGGCAGATGCAAACGCAATAAAGCCCAGGCTGCAGTGGGATGGTGTGAGGGGATCCCAGGAGCAGGGGAGGGTGGGAAGGACTTGGACAGGGTGAGGGGCTACAGGGCTTGGTGCAAGTGTCTCTTCCAGGGAGTTCAGGTGGTTGCTACTGCGGGATTTCTTGCTCAGCAACTGCCACGGCCCTCCTTAAAAGCACAGAGATTTTCAAGATACCCCAGGATATGCACAAAGAGGAGTGTTTGGAAGATGAGCAGGACCTGAATCTTCCCTTCACCTCTGCTGTGGGACCACACCTGACTTCATCCAGGTGAGTGCTCCACCAGGCTTTTGCCTTATCCTGGCTGCGAGTCCTGTTTTTATAGTCCTGAAGTCCAGTGATCCCATATCAAAAGCCAACTGCCTCCACCTGCCAGCACCAGCTCCCTTTAGACTCCTGAATTACAGGGACTGCAGAGGAATGTATCTGGAGCAGCCTGGCCAAAGCCCACAACAATCAGCTCACAGCCCCTGGGCAGAGCTGCAGGCTCCAAACAATTCACATTCCAGCCTTCTGGAGCCCGTTAACCACAGGGGCTGGGGAATGGGCTAGGTGAATCAGCCATGAGGGCTGGCTTAGATATATTTATCCTCTGTCAGTGCAGGAGTGGGATGCTTTGACCTCTAAGGTGTCCACAACCCTGCAACAACCTATTTTACAGTCATTGCTTGAGAAGTCCTTTTTTCTTCCACTACATTCCTCTCTTTATCTTTGAGTAAATCTGGTGGGGGACAGGATTTACCAGTGCAATGGTCCAGCACAGGCCCAGGTTCCCAGCTCAGCAGGAGCTTGGTTTGCTCCATTACTGGTCCCAGGGTGTCACCATGGAGCATCAGAGTTGGGCTGGTGTCTGCAACCCTGTGGTACAAATGCTGCACCTGGCCCCAAATATCACAGGTCCAGTTTCCAAAGCCCCCGGCATTACCCAGCATCTCCCTGGTAAGATTCCTGGGCCAGCCTGATGCCAGAGTGTCCAGGATTCATGGAATCAGAACGGTTTGGGTTGGAGGGACCTTAAAGCTCATCTCTTTCCCCCCACTCCTGCCATGGGCAGGGATACTTTCCACTATCCCAGGGTGCTCCAAATCCCATCCAGCCTGATCTTGGACACTTCCAGGGATGGGGTTGATTTGGTTCCTGATGGTTTGGCTGGAATAAGGTCAGACAAGAGGCTTAACACATTAAATGACACTGATCCCAGGTGACATGCGTGCTGGAATCCATCAGCATCCCATAGCCAATGTAACCAGTCTCATAACCATGAAATACTTGGGCTCTACTGCTCCTGGATCTGAAGCTTTGGAACCCTCACCTTCTTCCAGGCATTCTGCATCAGGGTCAAATGAAACATGGCAAAGGTTTTATATTAGTTGTTTAATAAACCAGACAGATCCAAGCTGCTCCCCTGAGGTCCCCCGTCACAGCTGCAGGTATGTTCATGGTGAGCATAAGTGTTACAGGGTTCTTGAGGCTGAAAGAATTGGGACTGTTCATCCTGAACAAGAGAAGGCTCTGTGGAGGCCTCAGAGCCCCTTCCAGTGCCTAAAGAAGTTCCAAGAGAGCTGGAGAGGGACTTGGGACAAGGGCGTGGAGGGACAGGATAAGAGGCAATGGCTTCCCACTTCCACAGAGCAGGGTTAGATGGGATACTGGGCAGGAATTGTTCCCTGTGAGGGAGGTGAGGCCTTGGCACAGGTTTCACAGAGAAGCTGTGACTGCCGCTGGATCCCTGGCAGTGTCCAAGGCCAGGTTGGACAGGGCTTGGAGCAGCCTGGGACAGTGGGAGGTGTCCCTGCCCATGACAGGGGGTGGAATCACCTGTAAGGTTGATTCCAACCCAAACAATTCTGGGATTCTGGGATTCTTCTATGAATCTTCTATGATTCTTCTTGGAAGGTGCCTCCAAGCCAGCAGCTGCAATGCTGCCTGGAACATGTGGGAAGTTTGGCAGCAGGGAGGGCTGAGAGAAGGGATGAGGAAGGAGATATTGTGCTGAATAAAAATGCTTGAGCAAGGAGGGTTGATACTGGCAATTCCCTTCTGGCTCTGGCTCCCGAGCTCCATTAGCTGTGGATAAATGCTCCTGCCAGGTGTCAGACAGACCCTGAGGTTTTGGGGTTGTGACAACCTCTGTGCTCTCACTGCCAGGCTTTCCCCTGTCAGAGCTATCCTGTATAGCTACAAGCTGGCAAGGAGGATTCCATCCCTTGTTCCTTGGTCTTCTCTGAAGAAAAGGACCTGGAAGTGCCACGGCAGCAGCAGGGCTGAAGCTCTGGCTCTCGCCTGGCAGCAGATCCCGTGCTGCATCCCTGCAGAGTATGCAGTGTTACAAAACACACCTCCTGCCTGCTTTAGTGTCTCTGCCTCCTGCAAATATCCCTGAGGTCACTTATGTAAACCAGGACTGGTTTGCTGAGGCAGAAGAACATTTCCAAGGAATATGAGAAATAGTATCGCTGCTGCCCAAGGTAAACCCGAATCCTGGCATTTGGGGCAGCAGGAAGAAGGAGGGGCGGATTAGGATGGATGAGTCTTAATGGTGACCCCCTGCCAGAGCCGTGAGCTACCCCATCCTCCCACCCCCAGCCCTGCTGGCTCCTCTGGTCCCCCAAGCTCCCCCACAGTCCCACTCCCAACTTCCCTCACTGACTTTCTCAATTCCAGCTCCCCCGGATCCCAGCCTCTCTGCCCAGAGATGGGACTGGAGCTGCCACAGCTGGACCACGCTTTCTGGGAAGAGCATCTCCACAGGGATGCTGTGCCCCAGCAGCAAGGGAGACAAGGCTTTTCCATGTCCATCTCCCACCTGCGAGCACTGCAGCCAGCAGTGATCCTCCAGCAGAGGTGCTGAGCTATACCCAAGCTGCCAAAGGGACTCAGAGAGGGTTGATCACAGCCTGGCTGCTGTTATTCTCACTTCTATTTCTGCTTTCCCCTGTAGAAAAAATCTCTTCAAGAGAAAAATGTACATTTCTTCTTATGGGCACCCATCCTGCATGCCAGCACCTTTCTCTTGAGACAATCCGAGATGTGCTTGTCCTGTGTCCAGAGCCAC
Organism: Pomatostomus ruficeps; assembly: GCA_013400735.1. Taxonomy (NCBI): domain Eukaryota; kingdom Metazoa; phylum Chordata; class Aves; order Passeriformes; family Timaliidae; genus Pomatostomus; species Pomatostomus ruficeps. Next base: position 108,403 of record VYZT01055576.1, on the reverse strand, counting down.
ATCAAGCCTGGGGGCAAGGGGAGAGGTGACTTCAGGTGTTGGTCATCCTTCTCCAGGTCATTTGTGCAGAGCATCTGCCTTCTGCTGAGGACTGAAGGCAAATATAGCACTAGGTGAGATTTTGGGGAAGGCAGATGGTTCAGATATGATTGCCCTCAAATCTTCCTTATTTTTGGCCACCACAGAGGTATCTGGGCATAGCCAGGTAGATCAGGATTTCCAAAAGCTGCCGCTGACTGAACGGGTGGCACTGGCACAGCTGCCTAGGGCAGTGGTGGAGTCACCATCCCTGGAAGTGTGTGGATGGGACACTTGGGAACATAGGTTAGTGGTGGTCTGGACAGTGCTGGGTTAAGCATTGGACTTGATTGTCTTAAAGGTCCTTTCCAGCCTTAATCATTCTGTGATTCTGTGCACAAAGGAGTTTGTAGCTTATTGGACTGGCCAACTGGGCAGTTAGTGGTCAGAAATTTCCTCCAGGAGTGGAACACACCTGCTGGTGGGCCCTCCACTCGTGGCACTGAAGTAACCTCCCCCATGGGGCTGGGGTGTGTCACCAGGCACAGGGACCTCCCTGGCCACCTTACGGATGCAGCACTTGGAAGAGCATCCCCTGGTGCAGTTGGCTGTGTTTGCCAGCATGTTGCAAAATACGGATTTCAAGGCAGGATAATGCTATCATCCCAGATCTTGGGATGCTGCTTTTAGCACTGAAAAATGTTTAATCACAGGCTGGCAAATTGCCTCTCTCTATTTTTGGGTCTGGGACTTATTCAAGCAATTCCTTTCTTTTAAAAACCTGGGGGATTTGTCTCAAAAGGTGGGATCATCAGTGTTGGGAAAAGACCTGCCTAGAGCAAAAGGGCACCTTGGCAGCACTGCAGCTATGTCCAGACTCCCTGTGGGGCTTAGAGCTAGAGCTATGAAATGGGAGAAATACAGAAAGGTGTGGAATGGGATGGGATGCACTGCACCAGGGAGACTTTTTACACAGGCAGATAGTGATAGGAAAGAGTTTTAAAGTAAAACAAGAGAGATTTAAATCAGATGTTAGGAAGAAATCCCTTCCTGTGAGGATGGTTAGGCCCTGGCACAGGTTGCTCAGAGAAGCTGTGGCTGCCCCATCTCTGGAAGTGTCCAAGGCCAGGTTGGACGGGGCTTGGAGCAACCTGGGATAGTGGAAGCTGTCCCTGCCCATGGCAGGGAGTGGGACTGAATGGTCTGTAGTGTCCTTCCAACCCAAACCATTCCATGATTCCTCTGCTAGGTTCAGAATGCCAGGCTGTGTCTGGGCTCCTGGGCAGAGTCTGTCCCTGGTGGGTTGCTGGCCTCAGGTAGTGTCTTCAATGTGGGGCGAAAGCAGAGATCCCACTCCCCTGGTCAGCTGGAACACAAAGCTCTGCTGACAAACCCTGGTGACAAAAGGCTTTTGGTTCTCACATCTCCCAGCACCTCCAAGTCTGACAGCGATGTGGCAGAGCCTGGGCTGCTCTGACCTGCAGCTACTGCTGCGGGGCTGGTTCAGACATCAGCTTGTGGTTGTGTCATTTCCATTTGCTTTCATTTCCTCCTGGTGCCAGTCCCTCCTTCCCCAGTTGCTCTGATAAGAAATGAACTATTGATTCACATGCAGCATTTCAGAGGAGAGCACTCTCCTGGCCTCCACTACAGGTGGGAGTAACAGGATTAAATGCTGGGGCTAACACTGGATCTGGGTCTGGCTTGGACCTGAGCGGAGGTTCAGCCCAAAGGGCATGTTCCCCTGTGAGCCCTTCCTGACCCAGCTCCTGTGTGGCCTCTACCTGACCCTCCAGAGCTGTGGGAGCTGCTCCTAGAGGAGCAATGGAAGAGGTGATTGAGCCAGGGTGGCTCATGCAAAGTTTTCAAAGCCCCCAGCATTTCCCAGCATCTCCCTGGTAAGATTCCTGGGCCAGCCTGATGCCAGAGTGTCCAGGATTCATGGAATCAGAACGGTTTGGGTTGGAGGGACCTTAAAGCTCATCTCTTTCCCCCCACTCCTGCCATGGGCAGGGATACTTTCTGTACTCATTTCTGTGCCACAGGCTGTCACACTCTGGTGCTTCAACCACCAGAAAGCAAAACCTCCCACTCGAGTATGTCTTCTGGGTCCCTGTCTCCTGCTACCTGTCTGTCCAAGTGGAGTCCAGGGCCTTGGGATGACAGGGAGTCATCCTGGTACTTGATGCAAGGACCTCCCTCCCCCCCAGGGAGTTCTGCAGGTTAATTACCTCTAAGGAAACATAGATTTGACTGTTTCCAGCTTTCCTGACCATTGTCTCCATGCAGATCTTGGGAGCATAGGACTTGCTTTTCCAGTGAGGATCCTGGGATTTTCCATGTAACCTGATTTTCTCCTCCTGTTTCCCCACCTCCTTTCTGCCCCACTGATTATTCTCAGAACAAAATTACTTCTTCCTTTCCCTACCCTCCTCTCTCAGAGAGAGGCCACTCACCTCACCCCAGTGGGCCAGTGCACAGTCCTAGGCTTGAGTGGAGATGAGTGCAGGGCTCAGGTTCTCCTCGGGGCTCTCCATCCCTTTGCCCAGACAGGAACCTGCCAGAGTTCAAAGAGCTTTTGGAAAATGCTCTCAGGCACATGGTGGGATTGTTGGGGTGTCCTCTGCAGGGCCAGAAGCTGGATTTGATGTGGGTCCCTTCCAGCTCCAGATATTCTGTGAACTTGACCTTTGCAGACCCCACAGGGAGCCTTTAGCATCATCCAACCATGGGGAAGCTCTGCTCTCAGGAGACCTTGCATGGTCTCCCTCCCTGCAGAGCATCCAAGATTCAGAGGAGGTGGGAGAAGACTGTTTTTGCTTGAGTGGGAACAGCACTCAAGGGTTGGTGGCATCGGCGGGAGAGTGACTCCTGCATTTCCCCGCCTGCCAGAGACAATGATTTTGACCCATAGGACTCCTCTGGGGTACTGGGAAGTTTCAATTCACCAGGATGCACAGGGTGCTTGGAGCGCCTGGGCAGGGAGGTACTTGAGGAGCAGCCAATTAGTTCAATATAATGAGCCTTAAATACTTTCCTTCTCATCCTCCTCTTCTAGCTGCTGCCTTCTTTGTGCTCAGCCCTCCATCCAGGTTTCCATAGGCATCCTCTCTTTGCTTCTGTGATTACTTATAATTCCTGTTTAAATTCTTCTCATTTTCACAGTGTAATTAGGCAGATGAGCAGCTTTTGTTCTGCAGTCAAAAAGCAATTAGCTGTGCTTTTTGCTTGGTGGTTGTTTTTTAATTAGGACTTTGTTGATGGCTTTTGTCCTCAAAACAAAATAAGGGTTGAGGGGTTTATGGGCTGCAGCTGCTGCCCAGGGCAAGAGGGACTCCCTGCCCGGCTGGGGAGGTAGCCCAGAGCTGTCCTTGCTATTCACTCCCAGCAGCCACAGCGGTGTCCCAGCCACTGAGCTCCCGTCCCAAGGTATCTGTGCAGGAACGGTGCTGGGGTGAGGCAGCTCCGAGAGTCATGGAATATCCTGAGCTGGAAGGGACCCACAGGGATCATCAACTCCAATTTTCCTTGCCCTGCACAGACACCCCAACAATCCTACCCTGTGCCTTTGTCCAGTCGTTGCTGCAGGCAGTCACTGCTCGTTGTGATGCCTCACAGAGAGATGCTCCTGGGAGCCTGTTGTGCACTTCTTTTTCTCTCACAGAATCATTTAGGTTGGAAAAACCCTCTAAAATCATCACGTCCAACCATTAACCCAGTATTGCCAAGCCCACCAGTAAACCATGTCCCCAAGTGCCACATACAGATTTTTTTTTTTAACATTTCCAGGGATGGTGACTCCACAGTCTGTTCCAATGCCTGATCACCCTTTCAATGAATAATTTTCCCTAATATCCAATCTAACACCCACTCTGGCAGAACTTGAGGCCATTTCATCTCCTCCTGTCCCCTAGGAGCAGAGCTTAACCCCCATCTGGCTGCACTCTTCTATCAAAGTCAGTTGTGCAGAGCCAGAAGGTCTCCCCTGAGCCTCCTTTTCCCCAGGCTGAGCCCCCCAGCTCCGTCACACCTGTAAGCCGCTCCTCATCACACCTGTGCTCAAGGAGATCACCCTGTTTGTGTGAGCCCTTCCAGTTGGTCAAGGTTTAAGTAGCTCAGCAGCTTTCCTAAAAAGAATGGAGCACTCTCCAATCCTGTCTCTGTTCCTGCAGAGTGGACAGTCCCTTCTCCTCAGCTCAGGGGCTGCTGAATGAGTGTGAGACAAAGACACTGCATCTCATCTCACCGTGGCTTTTGGGACTGCATGTAAATCACAGCAAATATCCCTATGGGTAGAGCCCTCATCAGAAGTAGATGTATTTTTAATACATGATACCCACCAATTGATGAGGTTAACCCCAATTTCCTCATTGCACCCTTCACCTCCCCTTAAACTCTGCCTTCCTAATAGTGCTGAGACACGGCCCCATGTCCCATCCATTGCTGCATGATGGGGCAGCCCCGTGACCCCAGTGCTCAGATGGATCCCAAGGGGGCCCTTGCGACAGCTCAGTCCATGCTGTTGATCCCTGGGAATGGCCATGGCATCCCAGCCTGGGCCTCCAGCCCCTTTCTCCAGCTCTTTGGGGTTTTGTTGCCCTGCACAGGATGCACAGGAGAGGAGCTCTGCAGCTCCCACAGTCCCGCAGGGAGCTGAGAGGAGTCAATGGAGAAGAGCTGATGGAAAGGACAGTGCTGTGTGGGTGTGCTGGCATTGGGCACAGGGGGCTTGCACAGCAGGACACTGGGGATGGGGGCTCATGGCCACTGGCAGCCCTGTGCCATGACAAGGGAGGCTGTGGCCCCCTGGGTGGCTGTGCCAGGGGGATACTGTGGTGGGGAGTGGGAATTTCAGCTCATTCCACATCCCAGAGCCAGGTCCTGGGCTGCTCCCAGCACCTGGGAATTGCTTTGAGGGGAGACCACCCTCCCCTCCTGGAGGGCAGTGGGCTGTTCTGCCCATGTAGAGATGAGCAGGAGCAGGTGACATCCAGGAGGAAGGTGGCCACAGGCTGGGCAATGTCCAGGAGGAAGGTGGCCATGGGCTGTCCTGGCTGATGCCCGGTTCCCAGGGCCCCAGGACCCAGCCTGTCTCCCTGCCTCTCCCTGCAGCAGGGCAGGGCTGAAGCTGCCTTGGGGACCCAGCAGTAGTGGGGGGTGTTTGCAGTGTGTGGGCATCCATAGAGAGTTTTGTAGTTGTATCTCAAAGTGTTTGGGGGAAAAAACCAAGCAGGTGCCCAGCACGCTGCACAGGGATGGCAGTGGGTGCTGAAGGGATCTCCCCACCCCTGGCACACACACCCTGCCCGCAGCTGCTCTCCCTTTACTGGCACAGCCAGTGCTGAGAGCCAGTTTTGGTTTTTCCCAAGGCAGCTGGACGATGGGAGTTGTTTCACCTGCCAACATCAGCACAACCCTGCTGCTAAACCTGCCCTCCCTGAGGGCTGCTGGCAGCAGCTGAATGTTCCCTTCCAGGAGTGCTATCAGCACTGTTAAGAGGGACACAAAACCCAAGGTGTCACATCAACAATGATTTGTTTCCTCACGTTGAATTCCAAGTAAGGTGGTTTGGGAGCTGATTCTGTGGGAAGATGCAAGTTAATGCCGTGTTGAAATCCTGTTGGGGGAGCCTGGCAGGTGTCAAGGTGGGCAGGACATGCAGCCACAGCACTCCTGGTGCCATCTGGTGAGGTGTGGCAATCACCGTCAGCACTGGGCTCCAGTGTCTTGGCCAAAGGAGAGAGAGAGGTGACAGCCAGGGATGCTTCCATGCCAAACCACCCTGCCCTCTGGCTCTTCTATTTCTTGCTTTTTTTGCCATATTTCAGGTGTCTCAGATAATGGCTGTGATCATCAGTTGAATGTTCGATTCAGGTCTATGAGCAGCAGGTACGTACCGATGGAGATTATTTGCATGAAATAACACAAAGCTCCATCTGTGGAGAGGCTCTCCTGGAGAATAATGACATCTTGGGCTGTGCGGGAGCCAGGACAAAGCCCACTCCCAGCTTGTAATCCCCTGGAAGCCATTCAATGGCACTTGAGCAGGGTGTAAGGGAGCAGGGCTGTGTGCCAGCCCTCTCTCTGCAGCCCAGGCATTAACCCAGATGCATTATTTAACAAAAGGTGTAAGTCCAGCTCTTTGCACTGGCTGAAAGCAAAATCACAGCCATTCGAAGCAGCTCCTTTGGAACCTGAAATTATCTTCACATCATCTTTCTTCTCCAGTGGTGCCAGCATTACATTTTCTCAAATTCTGAGTCAGACGTCAGGAGAAAGTGAAAATGTAATTGTCTCAAATATAGAATCACAGAATCATTCCGTTTGGAAAGATCTCTAGGACAATCAAGTCCAACCATTAACCCAGCACTACTGTGTTCAGCTCTAAATCATGTCCCCAGATCCCCATCCACACACCTTTTGACCACTTCCAGGGTTTGGTGAACAGTTATAGGGATGGTGGAATATTTTATAATACCCAGGGATATGATACAATTTAGAAAAGGATCTGGGTATCAGGCTGGTTTTCTCCTTTCTGCTGTCTGTAAGCCTTTAAGACACTCTGGAGCTGAGGTTTGGGGTGTGGAGCTACAGGATTTTGCTGTTCCTTTATGTTTTAAAAGGCCAGTACTCATCTGCTGAGGTGCCCATGGCCATTCTGTGCCCAGTGGAGCAGCTGTTGCTGCTGCGATACCCAGCTGGGGCTGTGTGCAGGAACCACTTGTTCCCTGTTTCCTGACACATTCCCTGAAAGAGCCATGAGCCCTCAGCATTTTAATGGAAAATAAAGAGAAACAAACCTGCCTGTTCCTTGGTGCTGGTGAAAACAGGGTGGGACACTCCCCTCCTGGGGTATTTGCCCATTGTCCCCTCCCTCCCCAGGGTGCTGGAGCAGCGGGTGCCACTGGTGCTGGCTCTGCTGGGGATGGGAACATGGTAGAGGTGCTCCTTCCCCCTGAGCCAGGGCCACGCCAGCCTCCCTGCCCTCAGTCTGCCAAGGCAGCTGGCTCCTCATGCCCAGCATCTTCTCATGGAAACCTCTGCCCATCCATCCCCTGCCCTGCCGTTGGTCCTTTTGTATGGAGCCCCCCAAACCTCTGCCCTTTCTCCCCTGGCAGATGTGGCCGGGCTCACGTGATGCTCACAAAAGTCCAAACTTGCTTCTTTATTTGCGTGAGGACATGGAAGAAATTACAGTGCCACTGTCTTTTACAGAGCTGCTTTGCTGACCGTGAGTTGTGGCAGCTGATGTGACTATCACTACTGCCACCACGGCCACTGCTGCCACTGCTGCTGTGACTACTGTGACTGCTGCCACTGCTGCTGCTGTGGCTGTCACTGCTGCCACTGCTGCTGCTGCCATTCAAACTTGAGCTCTGCTGTCCCTCTGCCTCAAGCCATCCTCCTGTGTGACTAGGGACAGGACTGGAGGGAACAGATGCAGCCGTGTCAGGGGGGTTTAGGTTGGATATGAGGGAATATCCGAGAGGGTGTCAGGCACTGCCCAGGCTACCCAGGGAATGGGCACGGCCCTGAGGCTGCCAGAGCTCCAGGAGCATTTGGACAATGCTCCCAGGGATGCACAGGGTGGGGTTGTTGGGATGTCTGTGCAGGGCCAGGAGCTGCACTGGATGATCCTTGTGGGTCCCTTCCAACTCAGGATACTCCATGATCTGTGATCCTCTCACCACTCCCCACATGAAATGGAGACCCTTTCCTCTGGTGTTTCTCATATTGCAATGAGACCAAAAGGCCCCTTCCATGCTGTGTAGGGAGAAATGGTTGGTTTGGGAAGAATCGTATGAGAAATGAAGGAATGGCACAGCTGCAGGGAGCACAGTGCAGTTCCCCCTCACTCAGGGCATTGGAGACCCCCCAAGCCACCTCGGGCTGAGGTAGCCCAGCTCACAGAGTGAGTGAATACCTTCCTCCAGGACATTTCTCTGGAAGCTGTTTCACTGAAATCAGACTTTATGAATTGTCCATCTCAGTGACTACTGCCTTTGAGAAAGTTTTTAAAAGATCCTTACTTTCAAGCACATTTTTATTCCAAGAGCATATTTTCTATTGTGAATTTTATAATGGCGTAACATTTTAAAGTATCAGAAGAAAATATACCAACTATTTTAGGATACACACTTCCAAAATTATTTTTTGGGATGAAAATATGAATGTGCCTTTTTTTCCTCTTTTACCCATATGCCTTTGGAAGAATTTCAAAATGTCAGAATTTTCTGGAAAATGGTGGTCCTGCTTCCCTCTCTCATGGGGCTCAGAATGGGAAATACCTGGGCTTTTCCTTTTGTGGTTTCCAGGTGTTGCAGAGGTTGTTTGTGACTAATCCCTGTGCACAGGCTGGATATTGTTCTGTTTATCCTGCCTGGGTGACAATCCTCTCCCTCTGGGTAATTCCGCAAAGCTCTTGGCATTTCTCGGCAGCTCCAGGGCCTCATGGTGGGTGTCCATCCCTGTCCTCTCCCATGTGGACAAAGGAGGCAGGAGTGGGGACAGTGGTGGTGAGGGCTGGAGGAGCAGCCCTGGGTGCTGGAACAGGTCTCTGCCTCTCGGGAAGAGAATCCAAGATCTGCCCATCAATCTCTGCTGTCTCTCTTATGCTGAACAACAAACCAGACAGACACTGTTGTTCCAGCCCTTCCCGTGCCTGTCTGGTTTTCCTCAGCCCCTCTGAGTGTGTTTGCATCTCTGCTAAGTGGTGAAATTATCACATCAAATGGGGGGCCCAAATTCCCTCCACACTCCCGGTGCTACCTGGGGACTTTGGAAAGAGGTGACTCCTGCTTCCTCTCCCACTCTAGACATGGTAATTAAAGCCTTCATTAGCAGCCTCCATCCTCCGGCTTTGATAGGGACAGAGGAACTTGAACATAAGGACTGTGTTTTGGTGTCACAATCCCAGCTCACGAAGGGAAGGGAAGGGAAGGGAAGGGAAGGGAAGGGAAGGGAAGGGGATCAGGATCTGTGTTGCTCCTTGGAGAGAGGTCATCATCCACCTACCAGTCTGAAGAGCCATTTGAAACTCTGGGAGCACCTCACCTAAGACACCAAGTCCCAAGTAACTCACAGGATCATTTTGGCTGGAAAAGCCCTCTAAGATCAATTAGTCCAACCATAAACCCAGCACTGCCAAGCCCACTACCAAACCATGCCCCAACTGCCACATCCACACAGCTTTTGAACACTTCCAGGGATTGTGACTCTGCCACTGCCCTGGGCAGCCAGTGCCTGACCACCCTTTCCATGAAGCAATTCCTCCTGATGTGCCGTCTGAATCTCCCCTGGCATAGCTTGGGATCGATGGGATCAGGGATGGGATGAGGGCTGGGATCAGGGATGGGATCAGGGAGGGGGCCAACGAACAGGGATGGGATCAGGGATCCATGGGATGGGATGGGGATCAGGGATGGGATCAGAGATGGAAGCCAGAAATGGGTTCAGGGATGGGATTTGGGATGGGATCCACCCCGGGAATCTACCCCTGCAATTTATCCCAGGAATTTATGCCTGGGAATTTGGGATGTATCCCTGGGGAATTTTGGGATTTATCCCTGAGAAATTTGGGATTTATCCAAATAGCTTGGGGTTATTTCCTCTCATCCTGTTCTTGTTCCCTGGGAACAGAGCCTGACCCCATCCGGCTGCCCCCTCCTGTCAGGGAGTTGTGCAGAGCCAAAAGGTGCCCCCTGAGCCTCCTTTGCTCCAGGCTCCTTTGCCCCCAGCTCCCTCAGCCACTCCTGGTTCTCCAGCCCCTTCCCCAGCTCCATTCCCTTCCCTGGACACGGTCCAGCTCCTCAATGTCTTTCTTGTCCTGCAAGGCCCAAATGATGAAGCTTTTCCCACTGCGGCTTGGTTTTAAAATACAATTTATTGATTTTTTTCCTGCCTGAACTCTCTCCTCAGCCCTCAGCATTTAGTGTGGCCTCCAGAGGGCCTGGTCCCTGCAGGAATGGGCTGATGGATTTGAGCATCTGCAGTCACTGCTTTCCTTTGGCCAGGTACAATTCCAGCTGAGGTGTACCAGGTTTTTCTGACACTGATGAAGAGGCAGAGTGGGAGACTGCAGCCAGGTTCAGTTTGGGGACCCAGATGAGGCTCCTTCCCTGTAAAACAGGGACAATGAGTCTTGCCTTTGTTTGCAGCCAAAGGACTGCAAGGTCAGTGAGAGCAGGGAAATCCCTGGAAGCTTCTGGAGAAGCCCAGAGCCTGCCCCAAGGGCCATGCATGGGCTACTCTGAGGGAGCCAGCTGGGGTTTGTATCAGTATTGTCTGCACTGGAAATCTTATGGCTGCTTAGGGCTGTAAGGACCCCAGAAAGGGTGGATGCTGAAGGAAGGAAAAGGAGAATGGAAAGGAGAAGGGAAAGAACAGGATTAACCTGTGCCACAGCATTCACGAGGCTGCCTTTGCTCCTGGCAGCCTGCAGCACTGAGAATGAGCAGAGACAGCCCAAAAGGGGTTCAGAGGCTCTGAGCACTTGGACTGACACTCATTTCCCAGCAGGTGTCTGGATAACTCCACAGCTGGGAGCAAGGATCACCGGCCTTGCTCTGGTATTGGCAAGACCCCCCAGCCTGGGTGTTATCCTGTTATCCTGCAGCTGGAGGGGCACAGCCATGGGCAGAACTGGCATCCACCTCTGCCCCCAGGCCTAGACCCACTACCTCAGTCGCTGCTCATGGTTCCTGGTGTCTCGTCCCTCCCACCTACCCTTGCACAGCCGGGGCTGCCTCTCCCTGTCCTGTCACAGCTCCACACACCAAGTGATGCTCCTGCTCTTCACAGCAGCAAGGTGGAGAAACAGGAAAGGAGCCTTTGGTGCCCTATCTTGACAAATTCAGCTTGCACAGAAAAGCCCCAGCAGCCCTGTGGGCCATGTGTGTGGGGATGTGGTACCTGCAGGACTGTGGCCTCCCAGTCTGGTGCTGGGACAGCACCAATCAGCTCTGAGAGGAGCCAGGGTGGGAAGGGGCATCACCCCAGCTCCTGTCTGCCCCTGTACAGCCGGAGCAATTCCTACTTTCTGCTGTGGCTGTTCACCCTGATCCCTGCAGGAATCTCAGCCCCAGCCCTGTCCAGAGCTTGTCCCACCATGGTGAATGTCTGTGGTTCAGCTGGGTGACACAGAGGGACAGGACACAGGGAATGGCTTCTCACTGCCAGATGGCAGGGATAGATGGGATATTGGGAGGGAATTGTTCCCTGTGAGGGAGGTGAGGCCCTGACACAGGGTGCCCAGAGAAGCTGTGGCTGCCCCTGGATCCCTGGGTGTGTTCAAGGCCAGGTTGGATGGAGCTTGGAGCAACCTGGGATAGTGGAAGATGTCCAGGCCCATGGCAAGAGAAGTGGAATGAGATNCCCCCGCCTTGCTGTGGCAGAGGCAGATTGGAAAGGCTGCTGAGAGCCCTGGGAGACAGGAACAGCATCCCAGGGAAAAGAGCCCCTGTACCAGCTGAGAACAAAACGTGAAGTTTGGAGACCCCAAACAGCTCATTCCTAGAGCTCTAGGTTGCATTTTGCTGTGTCCTGAGCCATCCTGCCCTGTGGCACGTGTCCCGCCCGGGTGCCGGGGCAGCGGCCATGTGGGGTCGTGCTCTGTGAGTGCCTGGCAGGCTGTGAGGAGCTGTGGGAATGCCATCTGCTGGCAGCACTCCCGGGTGACATGGGGACATGGCTGTGGGGGTCTGGCAGTGTCAGTGGAGAGCCACTCTTTGTGCAAGAAACACTTCGACAGCAGCTTCTTCCTGCCCCTCCTTTTTTGTTATTTTTTGGAGGGTGCTGTTATTTTTTGGTCTGTCTGAAATCATCCTGGCTGGAAGTTAGCTCAAGTCTGGGCTGGAAGTGCCTTGGCAGGTCTCTCATCTGGCTGGTGTTAATCCCTCCACAGTGAGAGAGAAGGAAAACACAGCAAACCCTACTTCTTAACAACCAGAATTTGCTTATCATGCTTGCTCCCTTCCAGGGCTCCCAGGGATTCCTTTCCTCTCACCTGTCAGGAAGGAGAACACTGAGGTCGGGCCGAGGGAGGCTCTGCTGCAGAGTGTGTCTAATGCTGGGCCAGAAAGGAACTCAAAACTCATCAAATCATGAAGTCATTAAAGTTGGAAAAANTGAGATGATCTGTAAGATCCCTTCTCAGCCAAACCATTCCAGGATTCTGATCCTGGAGGCTGCTGAAGAGTTCGACTTTCACCCCAAATATCTCCCCCGCCCTCCGCCCCT
>VYZT01055576.1:65372-96064 GCA_013400735.1 Pomatostomus ruficeps | reverse complement strand
GTCCCGCCCGGGTGCCGGGGCAGCGGCCATGTGGGGTCGTGCTCTGTGAGTGCCTGGCAGGCTGTGAGGAGCTGTGGGAATGCCATCTGCTGGCAGCACTCCCGGGTGACATGGGGACATGGCTGTGGGGGTCTGGCAGTGTCAGTGGAGAGCCACTCTTTGTGCAAGAAACACTTCGACAGCAGCTTCTTCCTGCCCCTCCTTTTTTGTTATTTTTTGGAGGGTGCTGTTATTTTTTGGTCTGTCTGAAATCATCCTGGCTGGAAGTTAGCTCAAGTCTGGGCTGGAAGTGCCTTGGCAGGTCTCTCATCTGGCTGGTGTTAATCCCTCCACAGTGAGAGAGAAGGAAAACACAGCAAACCCTACTTCTTAACAACCAGAATTTGCTTATCATGCTTGCTCCCTTCCAGGGCTCCCAGGGATTCCTTTCCTCTCACCTGTCAGGAAGGAGAACACTGAGGTCGGGCCGAGGGAGTCTCTGCTGCAGAGTGTGTCTAATGCTGGGCCAGAAAGGAACTCAAAACTCATCAAATCATGAAGTCATTAAAGTTGGAAAAACCCTCTAAGATGATCAAGTCCAACCATTAACTCAGCACTGCCAGGTCCACCTCTAGCCCATGTCCTCAAGAGCCACATCTACACATTATTTTGAACACTGATATGAGGTTCAAGACATCCCTTGACCAAGTCACTTCAGTCGTGCCTCAGCTTCCCCTCTGGATAAGCTCTCACCAGGTGTTTTCCATGGGCTCAGGGCTCTGACCCAGCTGGCCGTGCTTTCCAGGAGTGAGCCATGCTGGAGTAATGGGCCTGGAGCATGGAGCAAATTCCTCATCCCTGCACACCACTCCTGCAGAAGGGCAGGCTGGAGGTGCCCTGGTTTTTCCAGATGCAGTTTTCCCTGCACAGAGCCAGCAAGGCTGGGGTGCTGGCAGCTCTCTGCCTGCTCAAGCATCTGCAAATTGCCTGCCAGTTGCAAACTGCAACCCAGGCAGCGGCACAGAAAAGCCCTGGAGGGCAGCCTGGGCACAGGGAAATAGAGCCTTGCTTTAACCCTGCTGTCATTTGCAGAGGCCCCTTTCCAATGGGAATGCAAGCAAGTGTGCAGGGAGGTGAGGGGGTGCTGGCACCCCTGGGCAGGGGAGGAGGGAGCTGCCAACTGCTTCCCAGGCTCCTTTCCCCATGGGAGTAGTGGGTTCTGCTGGAAGAGGAGCACTAATGGAGCTCCCCAGAGCCCCTGCACAGATTTGGTTCTCAGTCTGGAGAGCCCAGGAACAGGATGCTGGCACTGGCCATCCCCAGCTGCTTCAGGGGAAACTGTGGGTGCTCCACATGAGCTGCTGGGGAAAAGTCTACATCCAGCCCTGGAGCCATGAGCAGCACAGGAATCCGTCACCAGAGGACAAGCACAAACACAACTACAGATGACAACCCTGCTGCCCGGGGAAGCAGCAGGAGTAAAAGCAACACTTGGCTCTTCAGAGCTGCTCATCCTCTCAAATGCTTTAATGCACACCTCGTTAACCCAATCCTCTCAATGAGCACTTCCTGCCGCTGTGATTTTGTGCACTGCCTTCAACATGGCAAAATTTACTCCATTTCACTGCAAAATAAACATTCCAGTCTTCTACTGTTTTACCCAGCTTCTGATTTAGGAAAGAATTCAACCAAATAAAAAAAAAAAAAAAAAGGCAATGCAGGTATGGTCCTTCCTTCCTCTTCCTCACCCCGCTTCAGAGGTGGATGCAGAGGGGATAGTGTTTGCTCTGCTCAGCTGGTATGAAGAGCTGAAATGGCCCCTGAGCATTGTCACCCTGGGCCCTGGCCCTCTGTGTGAGACCACTGGCCTCACCCTGCAGCATGGCCTGTCCTTGGGGGCCACTTCCTCACCTGGGATTAGAATAAAAGTTACCCTGAGTATGGATTATTCTCAGTGCACCCTGAATTGCTCAGCCCTCATATGAGAGGGTTCTCTTCATAGTTTTTTCCTGAGCTTGAGAGCCCCAAGGATGCAAAAGTCATAAATTGCAGGCTGTTGGTTGTTGATTTTGACATTGGAGCTGTTTCTGTGCACAGCACATGCTCTTCTGGCACATCAAAACTTTGCTGGGACTGGTGAGTGATTCGCAACCATCCACACGAAGGACAAACTGTGATCCCTTATCCAGATTGATGGGATACTGTCAAAGGGAGTTATTCTTCCAACCTGACCTGCTGGACTGCTTTGATCAGCTCTTGGAATGCAGCTGAGCAGGGATCTTGGTGGCACCAGCTCAACTCCTGTTGGCCTTGCACAGGAGAGGGAATTTGTCACCATGTCACCTCTCAAACCCAGGGCTGGGTCAGCTGTCAACACAGGTGAAACTCCAGGCAAGGAGGAGCAAGAGCCACTTCTCCAGCTGATGATATCTATGTTTTTCCACAGAAACAGAGAACTCAACTTCACCTTGAGGGCTTTTCCTTGGCAAAAGGAGACTTCAGTGCTTGTGCTTTTGAACTTCTGAGGTGATTGAAAATTGCAGTCTTAGAAATAAGAAGAGGAATTAAAAAGGTCCTCAGCCTTCTCTGTTCAAAATAATTCCTGGTTTTGAGAGCCTGGACTCGGGAACTCTTGAAATCTGGAAGCACCATGATTGCAACCCTGCTACACACATGCCTGGGGCCCGAGGCCATGCTGTTGGAGAGCCAACTGCAAAAGCAGCAGCTCAGAAAACTCTGTAAGGCTGTTAAAATCATGGATTTAACAGTCCTTCCAAGTTTTTAGGTATCAGGATGTTGTGGTCGCAGCTGGATGCTGGTTTTACTCCTGTCTCCCAACCACTGTACCCAGGACAACAAGAGAGTGGGATGTTCTCCATCCTGGGCTGGGAGAAGCTCCTTTATCTGCATGGGAAGGACTTTGGCAGGTTCAGAGCTCTGCGGGAATTTAGGATCATCCTAAGTCATCCCAAAGAGGTGGGAGGAGATGAGCAGGCCCTGCCCTCCTTCCCTGAAGAAGCTGGGTATGCCTGGCAGCACTGGGCCAGTCCCTGTGTCACCCTCCTTGTTGTGAGAGAGGAGGAGAGCAAATGTAACAGAGCTGTTTCTGCTGACCCCAGAGTGCCCTGGCCTTGTGGACAGCCACAGGAGGTGGAGCAATGTTTGCACCAGCCTTTTGCTGTGCCTCAGTTTCCCCCCGTGGTGGGACATGAGGGGATGATGGGTCAGCAGATCCCATTGATACGTGTTGATTTAAAATTTGGTATGGGCAGAAATGAGATCAAAACAGGACAAAGTGCCCTGTTTTTCTCATCAGTATTCCCCTTAATGACTGCAGTTAATCCCCTTTGCCCTCATTTAAGACAGATCTGGCTTTTTCCATGTTCTTTTATGGGCCTTAATTACCTCTACATTTCCTCTTCTCCCAGCCTGGAGCTCTGGCACATCTGGCCAGGCTTGATTGTGGGTTTTTTTCACTTCCATCCATGGTGTCTTTGCTGTATCAGTGCAGCATTATCCCGTCTCCCTGCCCAGACCAGCGTGACTCCCAAGCCTTAGAGGAGCTCCCCAGGGCTGATCTCTCCAGCTGGGAGTGCACATGGAGGCATCAGAGCCCCTTTCCCTCCTTGCTGGCACTGTGCCCTGTTCCTCAGTTATCCTGCTTTTCTGAGAACACCCGTGCCTTCCACACCCCAGCTCTGAGCATGATTCAGGTCAACACTTTCACCCTTTTAATCCAACACAGGTTACTTGTATGATAGGTCTGAGCTGGGCTCCCTCCATGCCCCTTGCACCTCACTGGAGTGTTCTGGGGGTATTTTCAATCCTGAAAAATGGGTCCTGGAGCAGGAAGAGAAAGGGAAAACAATTTCTGCTGCCAATGCACACGTGACAGGGAGGCTCCTGCAGCAGAGGGAGCGTCCCAGTCAGAATGGCACAACCTGGTGCTCACAGCACACCTGGGCTGGATCTCTGCTGGCAGCAGGACACAGATCCATCTCTCCAGGGGAGGCTGGAGTTGGGATCCTGCTCACCACAGCCATGGATCAGCAGAGCTGAAGGGATGGAACCTGCAGCTGGCAGCACAACCAGCAGTGTGGCCTCAGTGGGGTTAACTGCAATCATTAAGGGGAATACTGATGAGAAAAACAGGGCACTTTGTCCTGTTTTGATCTCATTTCTGCCCATACCAAATTTTAAATCAACACGTATCAATGGGATCTGCTGACCCATCATCCCCTCATGTCCCACCACGGGGGGAAACTGAGGCACAGCAAGGGGCAAACATTGTTCTCCACCTCCTATGAACATGGCTGTCCACAAGGCCAGGGATCCACAGCCCTTTCTTTAGGTGTCTGGGGATATTAAACAATCACTTGATTCAATAAAGATCCACAGAACTGCTGAGGTTGGAAAGCAATGCTGGAACTCTTCAGTACAAAGACTTACTTCACAGAGTGGTCAGGCACTGACACAGCTGCTCAGGACGGTGGTGGAGTCACTGTTCCCAGAGGGATTTAACAACCGTGGGGATGTGGCACTTGAGGACATGGGTTAGTGGTAACCTTGGCAGTGCTGTGGTATTGGTTGGGCTCAATGACCTTAAAGGACTTTCCCAACCTTAATGATTCCATGATTCAAACTCCTGCCCAAAGCACATCCAAGGGGAGCAGGCTGGTCAGGGCCATCTCCAGCTGGGCTTTGACCAGGTCCAGTGATGGACATTAAGCAGCCCCTCTGAGCAACCCACTCCCATGTTCAGCCACCTCACAGTAAAATGGCTCTTTCTGATGTTTCAGGAAGGATTTTCTGTATTTCAGTTTGTGTCTGTTGCCTTTTGTCCTCGTGCTGGGCACCACTGGAAAGAGCCTGGCTTTGTCCCCTTTGCACCCAGCTTCAGTTACTTCTATCCATTGATAAGATCCCTCACAAGCCTGCTCTGCTCCAGGCTGAGCAGTCCCAGCTCTCTCAGCCTTTCCCCATAGAAGTGCTCCAGTCCCTCCATCTCCTTCATGGCCACTGGTGTAACTGCAGAAGCCTTTCTTGCTGCCTTTCTTGTTCCCTGCCAGACTTAGCTCTAGGTGGACTTTGGCTGTCCTGACCCCACCCCACCTGAATTTGTATTCACACAGTGTCCTTGTATTCCTTGTTCAATTCCCTGCTGCCTTTGCTTGATTCCCTGCTTGTCAGGATGGAGTGAAGGAGTTGATCCTTGAAAATGAATTATGTCTCCTGGACACCTTTTCTGTCCAGGACTGCATCCTGTGGCACTTTTCCTAGCAGATCACTCAAGAGGCTGAAGTCTGCTCTCCTGAGTCCCAGTTTGTGATCCTGCTTTTTGCTTTGCTCCCTTCTCTCAGGACTCTCAAATCCACCATGCCATGGTCTCTCCAGACAAGGATGCCCCTCATCCTTCACACCCCTCACCAGTTCTTCCAAGTTTTTTAGGTATCAGACCCACCAGAGCATTTTCCTTCTTTGTCTTTTTGACCATCTGTGCTAGGAAATTGTTTCCAGTGTTCCAGAAGCCTCCAGGATTGCCTGTGCCCTGCTGTGCAGCCCTCCAGCTGGTACCACAGGGGTTAAGGTCTTCTGGGAAGACCATGGCTGCAAACAGGACCCTTCTTCCAGCTGTCAGAAGAAAACCTCGTGTTCTGCTTCCCGATCCAGGGGACTGTAGGGGACACACAGGACTCTGTCCCCCACATCACTTTGCCTCCCAACCCAGATTCACTTCCCTGGTTCATTTTCCATCCCAGGACAGAGCTCCACACATTCCTGCTGCCCCCTCATACTAAGGTGTTGTTTTGAGTTTTGCAGTTTCTCAGTGTTTCTCTTTGCTGTAATACTTACTCACACATTCTTCTGTAAACATGGCCATGGTTTCTTAACAACTATCTATGTTTTGTTAACTGTCTCTGTTGTTTATCATTCCACTATCCTGGGTGGAGAAATATGATAGATAGATGCTTTGACCAATGGAATTAAGAGGTAATGATTTCTACCTCCAATCCACAGTGATTTGTAAAAACATATAAATAAAGGCAGAGGGTTCTGCCCTCTCTCTCTTTTTGCCCTCTCCATTTGCTGTCTCTGTGTGGTCTTTTATTTGGCTCTCCTTTAGGTTCCTCAGCCTAGCCGGCCTGACCTGTGCTACACTAAGGACATCTTCCTCTCCTTGGTTTCTCACCAAGGGCATCCTCTCCATCCATGGAATGACACAGGGATTCATATTAAAAAACCTAACAAGTGTCACTAAAAACATGGCTAAGTGCCAAGGGAACAAACAGGCCCAGCTAGCCCTTGGCCTGGCACCTCTTGGCTCCCAAGTGGACCTTCCCACCTGCTCCTAGTCTCTGTTTGGCTGTGTCACTGCACTTCTCACTGCACAGGATCCCCTCTGATAGACAACATCTGGTGCTCAGCCTCTCTCCCATCTCCCTCTGTTTTCCCTCTCCCTCTGGACTCTCATTCATGTCTCACATTTAACTCTTCCCTGTTTTCTGACAGCTTTGATAGCTGCTCAAACATGGCCATGCTCCAAACGGCGTGTCTGCTCCTGGAATGCCTGTAATTTCTTGCCAGATTTTGCCTTGTCTGAGTAAGCTGCAGCTTTATGATGAGGATGCCGTACTGCTCCATTCCCAGTATTCCAGCTGGGAATGTGACCACTGCCCAGGCCACCTCCCCAGGCACACTTGGCACCTGCTTTGGGACACAGCCCTGGGAAGAGGAATGCCCCAGTGTTTCTCCCTTTAGGATATGGGCTGTGAACATGCATGGTTTGCACAGCTTAGATGGGATTTTAAAGGGAGGCAGAGTTGTGTCTCCTGCCGTGTTTTCCTGGTGGAGACTCCAAAGCACAGATGGGGAAGTGAGCTGGGGCCTCAGCCTCAGTTTCACAATCAGTAGATGCTGCAGCACAAATTCTCTTGGCTGGAACACATCAACCTTCACACAGCCAGACCTTTTGGAAGGGCTGGGGAGCTGAGAATCCTTGTCAGAAACGCGTCCTAGGCACAGATGCTCCGAGCTGGGGACCATCCTCTGCCATTCCCCCTGGTGCAGAGACCTGCACTTCCCATTCTGCTCCGCTCTCCTGAGGGATCTGCTTCCCATCAGCTTTCCCTGGCCAGATTGTGTGTGTTGCTGTTTCCCTCGTGCCATCTGTGTTCCCTCTCCTCCTGCACTTTGGGAGTGGCACAGGCTGATGGACGAGGGATGGCTGGGCAGGCTCTGGGAGGTTCCTGGCACTGGAAAAAGGAGGAAGGACCACAGAGATGCTCCAAGGGCTAGGGCACCCCTGCTATGGAGACAGGCTGGGAGAGCAGGGGGTCTTCAGGGCAATACCTTGGTTCACAGGAGATGGATACACCTTAATGAGTGTTAATGAGGTGCCTCACAGTGTCTGGGTTGCACCTGCCCTGTGTGTGCGGCTGGAGACCCAGACTGGGCACCACCAAACCTCTGAGACTGGGGGTTCTCCCAGCCTGCAGCTCCCATCGCACGGTGCAGGGGCTAGGGGACACTGCCTGGGCTTTCTTGGATGGCCCCTCTTCAGTCCTTCCCTCTCCTAACCTTGGTGGGTTATAAACCTCTGGGCTTTCCACACGCTCTGTGGTCTTCCTCAGCTCCATGGAGATGTCCTGCTGTCTTTGTCCTGTCTCAGCCTCGTGCTGAGGGTGGAAGGTGCACCAAAGTACAGCAGAGAAACTTTTCCTGCTCTTCCTTACAGGTCAGAGTATCTCAAATAAGTTTTTGAGCATGACACAGCAACCACACCCTGCAGGTCAGGAGGAATTTATCCCAGCTTTTGCTGGACTTCACCAAAGGCTCCTGCAGGTTTCTGCCATCACATGCCATGACCTCAGTGACTTGGGAAAGCTTTGAGTCCCTAAAAGTTGGCTCCACTACTGATGCACCACTGGGCTTCCAAATAGATGGTGTGGGGACCAGGGTACGGGGAGAAGGTGAAAGTGAGGAGGAGGTGGTTCCTCCTTCCATGGGAGAAACCATGGAGAGGAGATCCAGTGCTTGGCTGTGGGAAGGCACCTGAGGGAGGGAATGGGACACACAGAGAGAGAAACAGAGGGCCCTCAGGATGCTGGGATTTCTGGATACCTGTAGCTTCCAACCACTATGGTCCAGGAAGGGCTGGTGGCTGCTGGGTCTCACAGGGGTTTTGTTGGGAGCAGCAGTGGGAGGAGGAGCCAGGGGGCAGGCGGTCTTCGCTGGCTGTGCCTCAGGAAGGACACCAGGAACCAGCATTTCTTGGAGATAGTGCAGCGAGGAGGGAGGATCCAGATTTCTAAGGAAACTGCCTTAGTTTGCCTTCTGAGCTTTAGGAAACCCCGCTTTGATTCACGAACAAGGCTGACATTTACCTTTTCTTCTCTGCCCTCAGCTGTCAGCTCAGGCCAAACTTGTGACAGGAAAACCAGAGAACCAGGCAGGAAAGGGATGAATGAGAAACTGAGGTGGGAACAGGAGAACAGGCAGTGAGGAGGGAGATGCTGGAGGATGGTAAGGAAAGAAAGCAGAAGAGGATCTGAAGGCCTCCAGCCAAGCCACCCAGTGCTCCTCTCAGCCTGTCTTTCATATCTCGTAGTGTTTGGGTTTCTCTAAACTTAGAAAATCCCACATAAAGATTTTTTTATCTTTTCACCAAGACTGCTAAGTGCAACCCAAACTAAGAGACACCACATAGAACAAATGCTTAAACATTAAACCCACAGAAATCACAAGCAAATGGTGTGTTTGTTATTTCTCTGTTAACCCCAGGAGCTCCAGGGAGAATTGGAGGTAGCAGTGAGAGAGGAAGCAGCAGGAATCAAGGAGAACCTGGTAAAGCCGGGAGAGAGACAGGAAGGACAGCATTGTGTGGGTGCAGGACTCTCAAGAAAAGCAGGTTCAGGTTCCTGGACGCAGAGTCCTACATCCCCAGAGATACGTGGAGGTGCCAGCACTCACACAACCTCAATTCTGACTCTGCTTCCAATTTACAGATTTCAGTTGGATCTGGGAATACCTTTCTGCTTCTTCCCGGGTCAAAAGTTCAGAGTTTTGTCATTTGCTGGGTGTTAAGTGGAACCCCCAGTATTTGCTGCTTTGCTCCACCCAAGCTCTTAGTTTCCCCATGAGATGAGGAATAACGCTCCCAGGCACAGGGTGGGTTTGTTAGGATGTCCTGTGCAGGACCAGGAGTTGGATTCAATGATCCCTGTGGGTCCATTCCAACTCAAGATACTCTTTGATTCTCTGATTTTAGCCTGAGCATTTGAACTTTGCAGCAGACAAGCTTTTGGCCAGATTCTGCTTTACCCACTTTCATAACCCAGATCTTTACCCATTCTCATAACCCTGCCCAACCCAGTAGCTGGCACAGCTCCTTGGCACGGTTCTGCAGGGGCACATACCCTGTTCCAGGTTCTGCTGAGCCAGATGTGATGTGCAGCAGATGTTGTGTCACTGGCCTGACCAGGCTGTCAAATCCTCACAGGAGCTCTCCGGGTGGGGAGTGGCTGGAGTGTCAGTGTGGAGACTCAGCCTGTGCATCCTGGGAGCTGTTGGCAAAGTGTGGAAGTGTAGGATGAGGGATGGCAGCACAGGAATGAGCTGGGGAGGGCTGACAAGCCTCCTGTCGTCCTGCCCCTACTCGCAGTGTCACCTCTCAGCTGCACTGATGTATGTCCCTGCTCCCGGTGCCCTGGATGTCACAGCTGCCTGGGATGGGTCTGGAGAGGAGCCTGCAGAGGGAATGACTCATGACACATCCCATCTCCTGACTTGCTCACCTGGAAGCAGGCTGGAGCTGCATTCCCAGCCCTGAGTGTCCTCAAAACTCCACGACCCGAATGTGCAGCCCAGGCTGGACCACTGAGCAGCTTTCTGGCATCACCTGGCACTGCCTTCCTGAAGCCCTGGAGGAGCAGCACCCTTCCCCCTGCCCCACTCCCCAGGAGAGATCTTCCCTCTGCCCCTCTGTTGGTGGCTCCATCAGCCATCCATGGGACATGGCAAAACTGAGCCCTCCAGGGATCAGCCAGGGATGGGACCTGCATTTTGCAGCCTGCAGGAGGCCAGTTGAGGAGTGCTGCAGTGGGAATGGGCTTGCTACTGCCCCATATCGCCCCAGTAATTTCCTGGGGAGCAGAAAATACAACCCACTCTGTTTGGACAGCTTTACATGCTGTATCTAGGTGCCAGAGGTTCTGGCCATGGGAGACCAGTCTTCAGTGCTGCATCACTAGGCTGGTGCCATGAGTAGACTTTGCTCACAGCCCCTCTTCCCCCAGCTGCTGGACCTCAGTGTGCACTGGGGTGCATCAGGGTGCCTTGATGAAACAAGCAATGTCCTGGTATCCTGAGAGGAATTTTAACACCACTGAGGAAACCTCTGTGCTAGGTTCTTCAGCACAACTAGGCACATGGATTCCAGCACACACCCAGGGCCAGCTCAGCATGTGGACATGGCAGTGCTGACCAGCACCAGGACTGGGGGCAAGAAGGAGAAAGAAGGACCAAAAAGTCTTGGAGCAACAATATGGACATTCCTCTGGGTGTCAAGGACACAAGGACCTGTGAAAACGTCTCCCTTATGGTGGAAGCAGGGAGCCCACATGGTCCAGCAAGGGCAGGGTTGGGCTGGCAGGCAGAGTGCAGCACTTCCAGGGATTCCTCCCAGGCATCATGGCCAGATCCATGCAGCCTAAATCCATCTGCAGTGAGGGGGTGGAGAGCCATCAGCACAAGCAGGAAGCACTGTCAAAAAAAGCCTCGTCAGTGTTGTTATGCCAGTGCAATCATATCAGAAACACAAAAAGGCATCGCCACCTGCAAAAGAGCAGGCGCTGGCTCTGACAGCCCCAGAGCTCCCACCCACAGCTCCAGCCCTCCAAGAGATGGGCACGGAACTCCTGCCATGGCCTCCTGTGCTCAGCACCATCCAGGCTGAGCCCTGGGGCTGGTGGGGCTCTGCAGGTGACAGGGCATGTCCCCCCCGTCACCCACCCCCAGCACTGAACAGCTCTCAGGACAGCCCAGCCCAGAGCCCCTGGCAGCCCCCTCAGTGCAGCATAACCCCATAGCCAGGGAGAAGAGGGGCCTCCTTCTCCATCAGGTGTGCCCCTGTGAGATCAGGCACCATCCCAGGGTCTCGTCCTGTCCTGTGAGCCCTCACTGTAGCTTCAAACCCAGGGGCAGCATTCTGTACGTGCCAGTTGTGTCTGAGGAGCTGCTGTGTCACTGCTGGGTGCTGCCTGCTCCCCACCTTCTCTGCCTGCTGCTCCCTGCAAGCTGCTGCTGGTGCCTCTGGAAGACGAAGGACAACACTGAGCAGTCCCATTCCTGTGCCAAGGGATGACTTGCCTGGATAGCGATGGGAAAGGCAAACTTGCTCCCTGACACTGCCTTTTTCCCCAGTTCTGCCTGGTGACCCAAGCAGGCTGTAGGCCATTGGCACGTGGAGGCTCCAGGATGGATCAGATCCTTGAACCATCATCAGTGCTCCTTCCTCCTCCTGCACTGCCCACCAGTTTGAGTGACTGCTCAGGCACTCCCCAGAGTCATTCCCAGGTGGGGAGGGTGTGCCAGCAGCAGATGCCAGCAGCCAGAGCCTCCTGGGGCACCTGGGGAGAACACTGGGACACTTCCCCTGTGCCAGACAGATATCCAACCTCCTGTGCAACATCACTTCATACCTGGCCTGGCAGCCACAAGAGCAATATGTGCTCATGCACAAATCCAAAGGATAACGGTCCCTGAGGATGTGTGACAGCTGGCATGGCCTGCAGGAGCAATTCCTGCCAAACTGCTTATCTCCCCAGAGAGGATTTGCCCTGGTGCTTCCTGGCATCCCTGACCTTGCTGTTACCTGTCAAGGGTTCGTGAGCTCCTGCAGCGCCTGTGTGCTCCTCTCTCTGCTCTGCCATAGCCGAGCTGCCGGCCACAGCTCAGCCTGCCATACCTGGCACTCCCCTCAGCACAACCATGGACCCAGGAGATGCCTTCAGGAATGAGCTGAGCATTCCTGGCACTGGTGAGGCTGCACAGCACCAGAGACACAGAAGTGTCACTTTGAACTGACCCATATTAAATGCTCAGGATCTGCTTGTCAAGCTACAGCAACTCTTCCCATTCTGGCAACACTTGCTGACTGCACATCAAACCCCCCACCTGCTCTCCTTTTCCAGAAGTGACACTTCTGTTTTGTTCCTTGCGGTGTTCCACTTAATGAAAAGATCTGGTGTTTCCCTTTTTGGAATGTGGATGAATTGTGTGCAGGAAGTTCTGTGAGGGAAGGAGAACATGCCTCTGCTCAGCTCAAGCCTTCACTGCTCCTGGACACCCCCAGCTGCACACCCCACCCTGCCCCATGCAATGCTGGGGATTCTGTGCTACAAAAGGTTTTGTGCACCCGTGTGTGGCCATTCCCTGAGCTCCAGACACATCCTTGCTGTGGTAAATGAAAGGCTGAGAGAGTTGGAGGTGTTCAGCATAGAGACGAGAAGGCTCCAGAGAGACCCCAGAGCCCATTCCAGAGCCAAAAGGGGCTCCAGGAGAGCTGGAGAGGGACTTTGGACAAGGGCCTGGAGGGACGGACAAGGGGAAATGGCTTCCCACTGCCAGAGGGCAGGGATAGATGGGATATTGGGAGGGAATTGTTTCCTGTGAGGGTGGGAAGGCCCTGGCACAGGTTGCCCAGAGAAGCTGAGGCTGCCCCATCCCTGGGTGCTCCTGAGGCTTGGAGCAACCCAGGCTAGTGGAAGGTGTCCCTGCCCATGGCAGGGGGTGGAACTGGATGGGCTTCGAGGTCCCTTCCAATTCAAGCCAGTCTGGGATTCTATAACTTCATTCAGGTGTGGAAGAGGTGCAAGAGGGAGGCTCAGTCTTGGTTCTCTTCCCAGCACAACTGGGCAGAACAGGATTCCTTGATGAAGAATGAAGGAGCATCCAAGGATCCCAGTACCCCTGCCCAGTGGGGAGAGGTTTATCTCCTATGTGAAAGGACTGATGACAAAAAAACAAGGAGAAGAAATAAGAAAGTTTAACAAAAGCCTTCAGGGAGAGTGGGAGGGTGCAGTGGAGCCTGAACAGGGTTGAAGGAGGGAACGTGGCGAAGACTCCTGGCACCTGAGCAGGGCACAGACAAATGCCAGCAGCAATGGGGACAACAGGGAAGAGCTGGGAACATCCCCTGGGAGCAGAACATCACAGGGGCTCGGTGTGACAGCACATGTTACGACTAACAGTACAACCTGCCAGAGAAACTAGAAGGTTTTTTACAAAAGGCAAACCCTTTTTACACGCTTTTAAAGAACAAGTATTTCCTTACTTGGTAACTTTTACAAAATGACCTATCACACCTCGCCCTGCTTCTGAGTGTCCTTCCATGGGGTGATCACGTGCTGTCCATTCCTCCTCAGGCTCCTCTGTAGGGCTGGTTGCAGTGGAGCATTTCTTCCTTTTAAGGTCAGGCAGAAACAAGCTGCCCTCTGCAGC
Organism: Pomatostomus ruficeps; assembly: GCA_013400735.1. Taxonomy (NCBI): domain Eukaryota; kingdom Metazoa; phylum Chordata; class Aves; order Passeriformes; family Timaliidae; genus Pomatostomus; species Pomatostomus ruficeps. Next base: position 82,585 of record VYZT01055576.1, on the reverse strand, counting down.
CATTGCACTCTGCAGGCACATCTCACAGCCTGCAGCTCAATCCTGTCTTACTTCTTCCCACAAGCACAGGCCAGGTATATCAGGACAAAAGGCAAGAATCTGGAAAAAGGGAATAGTGCAGAATTTCTATACATAAAGGATGTATGTGTAAAGATGAACATAGAGCAAAGCACAAATATGGAGGGAAAAATCAAGCACACCAGGGAAGAAATTAATTCTGTATAGATGGGTAAACCTAGGAAAATATAAATCTGTCTGTCCAGAAAAGTCTCAATTAAGGCAGTGGGACAGAGAAGGGAATGCCAGATGATACATGAGATGGCTGAACTGTTCAGCACCTTTGTGCTTTAAATATTTACAGAAGGGTTCACTCTGACCAGATTACAGTTGGCAACAAGAGGCTCAGAGCAAGAACAGAATAATGGAGACGAATAGAGCTTGGGAATATTCAAATTGTCAAAATCTTAATAAAATTTACCTTGGCATACATGAGGAACCAGTCACAGTCATCTCTGACCTCAGAAAACACACAGGCACAGGTATGGTCCTCATGGAGTGGAGCAGGAGGAAGCACAGCCTGTGACATTAAAAGGGAGTAGGGAAATCCACAGTCAGGAAATCCAGCCTGACTTTGATGCCTGAAGAGATACAGAACAGAATTATTACATGGCAGATGTTAAACCTGTCAAGGATAATACATGATAAGGAATAGGCAACAAGGATTTGCCAATCATACAACATATTGAACCAATCCAATATCCATCACTGATGGGGATGTAGCCCAGCTGGAAACAGGAAGCAGGAGATATGGTATGTCTTGGCTTCTATAGATTTTTGGAGTAGGAATGCTTCTCAGGAAACACAGGTGGTGGAGTACAATCCCAGCTGGCTAAAGCCCTGAGGGTGGGGCTGCTCAGGTGCTGCCAGCCTGGGCAGTTGTTGTCAGTGAGGTCCTGCCAGGCCTGTCCTGGGGCAGGTCCTGGTCAATATTTTCATTAACCACAAGGTTGATGGAACAGTGATCATGCTCATAAAATGCTGAATTAAAAAGAGATTGCAAAGGGCTGCAACTGATTCAAAGGACATGAGCAGAATGTAAAGTAAAATTCAGTTGCTGAGAAATGGCTTGGAATTGGTAACGTGCAGTTCAGTAAAGACAAATGCAAAGCAGGCGACCTGCAATGCACCACCTTCACGCAGAGATTCTGGCTGGAGACCAGTGCCACTGCTGGGCACTCTGGTGATGGCTGGTCTGGCTGGGCACCTCCTGCTGCCAGGGCAAGGTCATCACAGGCTAGGCATGGCCAGTGAGGTGGCCCTTGTAAGGCAGGGACAGAACAGTGGAATCGTTTGTGTTGGGCAGAACCATAAAGCTCATGTCATTCCATCCCCTGCCATGGGCAGGGACACCTTCCACTAGACCAGGTTGCTCCAAGACCCGTCCAACCTGACTATGGGCACTTCCAGGGCTGGGGCAGCCACAACAAAGGATAGCCCCAGTTCTGCTTTGCTTGGCCTGCGGGGAATTTCAGCCAGAGATTTGTGCAAGTCATCATAAGGAGCAAGAAGCAAACAGGAGATGCTGACAAGCTTAGCTAGAAGTTTGAAAAACATGAGCTGGAAGAAGGGGAAGAACAAATAAAATCTGGGTCTGGCAGGATGAAGCCTGGGCAGGGATATGAGAACGACTTTCTAAAATGCAAAAAATCACTAGAAAGAGATTAGTGATCAATTATTCTCAGGTCTACCAAGGGCATTTTTTGCAGTAATTGGCTTAATTTGCATCTAGAGAGATTTAGGTTGGATTTTGATATTGCGAGGAGATTTTCCTTGTGCCACATGATGATGCATCAAAGGCTAGCTGGGATCTAGGTGTTCCAAAGCTCCTTGCAGTCCCGGCTGCTTTGGGGCTGCCAGGCACCCTGGAGGAACCCCACTGTGCTGGGGTCCCTGGGGAGACATCCCTGGTGAACCAGGGCCACGCAGAGAAGGGCTGGGCAGAGCAACCCTGAGCACCCATCCATGGGCTGTGGGAGCAGGGAAAAAGGGAGGCAGTGGGGGCTCCTGTCCCACTCCCCAGGACCTGCTGCCTCCCTGCCCTGCGAGAGGGAGGTCTTTCCCTGCACCAGAGGGTGCAAGCTGTTCTGGTGAGCTGGGCCACTGAATGGGAGAATCAGCTCCATGAGCTCCAGTTCTCCCCTTTGTGATCCATCTGTCTGCCACTCCAGCCTCTCCTCTCCTGTCTCTCCGTGCCTGTTTTGCATCTCCTGCGTCATCCCTTTTCTGCTGCACCCCTCCTGCACCTTTCATCTTCCCCATCCCTCCAGCTGTGCTCCTCCTCCTTTCTAGTCTCTCCCTCTTTATTCCCATTCTGCCTCACACCAGCACTTTTAATTCAGCAGCATGGCATTTCCATTTGAATTGCTTTCCTGCCTCCATCCAGGACAGGAATGGAGCCAGGGGCTGCATCCTGTCCAAGATCCATGTTCGGGGTTCTCACGTGGATGGTGCTGGCTGTCCCTAGCCCCTTCCCATTCCACGGGCATGTCAGTGTGTCCCCAGGCCCTCTGCACTGCTGGGACTGGGACAGCAGTGCTGGGCATGGATCCCTCCCAGAGTGGCAGTGACAGGGAGCATCACCTGGAGAGGGGCTGAGTGCTCCCCATGGACATCCCTGTGGGACTAACCACCATTCCCAGGGAATCTGCTGGGTCTGCAGGGTACTAAGAACACAATTCTGTGCCACCTCTGCCCATTCATCCTCATGGGCCAGCCCAGGATCCCCCCTGGCAAACCAGGGACCCCATGGCAAAGGCACAGGATGAGTGTGATGAGGAGGGACCTCAGGGCAGGGCAGGCGTCCCTAAGGGCCACTGGCTGTGGGAATATCCAAAGGGTTTTCCAGCAGGCAGTGGGTTCTGGGAGCAAAGTTCTGCTCTCACCAGAGCACTGCAAGCCCAGGGGATCTCTGGGGGCTGGCTCTGAAGTTCTCCCAGTGCAGGGGCCTCCCTAGCTCTGCACAGCTCCTCAGATCAGCCACTGGGGTCTGGCAAAGTCTGCTCCTTCCCGAGGACCATCTCCACATGTTCCTGCTCATCTGACCGCTGAGGGTGGTGTTTTGGGGCAAACTGGCTCTTTCCTGCAGTTTCACAAGGCCCTGTGAGCATGATACCCTGGTCTGTGCAAAGCACCAGAATCTCTCCTGGTTGTCACAGCTGTTGGCTTGTCCAGGCTGAAGCAGAGGGGTTGTGTGTTCCCCAAGGAGCACCTCACCATGTCCTGCGGTCCCAGAGCCATGCTCTGCCCTTCAGGCACCATCATAGCCACTGGTTTTCCACCAGAGGCACCAGTTGGGCACCAAGGCTTTGATAGAACCATCCCTGCTGGAGCACCGAGCCCTTGGCCATGATCTTTTAGGAAGTTTTACCCTATTTCAGCCTGAATATTTGAACTGTGGAGTGGACAATCTTTTGCCCAGATTCTGCCATCTTTACCAATTTTCATAACACACAGGCTGTGGCAACCACATGGGTTGGGGTTGTTCTTCCTTTCCAACAGTGTGCTCAGTCTCACCAGGACCCTGCCCAAGCAGAGGCCAGCCATGCCCTGGCCCTGGTCCCAGCCTTCCCAGAGTCAGACTCTTGGCCTGAGAGTTTGTGTGTACCCCAAATGCCCTCTCCCATATCCCTGAATTCCCTTCTTGCACAGCAGCACATGAACATCCAGACCAGGGCCACTGAGTTGGCCTGGGACCCACTGTGACAGCTCTTCTCCTGCCCTGGCCCTACTGGGGCTGCAGTTGAAGTTCCCCAGCTGCATCACCTGGAGAACAGAGAGCCAGGAAATCCCATCCTCTGATATCCATGGATACGGGAGGCCTTGTAATGAAAGTCCCCAAGACCAGAACTATATCCCTGGTGCATGTTCCCTGAGGTCCCTTGAAAGGCAAGTTTGGAGTGGAGACCTGTGAGCATGTGGCTCTCCACCCTTCCCTCCTCCTCCTCCTGTCTTCTCTGGAGGCTCCCTTGGGTGCTCAGCCTCACAAGATCTGCCTGTCTGCCTTCCAGTATTACAGTCTGACTGGGCTGAATGGGATTTACACACAGGTCAAGAGCTTCCAGCCTTCCAGACTGTTCCTTTTCTCCTCTACCAGGTGCCAGTTAATGGTTAACCTCCAGGAGTTTTCCTCCTGGCAAACAGGGAACCCTTCAACATTCTCTTTCACCTCCTGGTTAAAGAAAAACCAAGAGGGCCAGTTGGAATCTGGGGAACTTCTCTCTGTGCCAGGTGGAACCAATGCTCACTTTGCAGATGCTCGGCCACTACCGGAGTAACTCCAGCCACAGCTGTGGCACAGGGCAGAAGAGAGGGCAGGTTCACTTAGAGGACAGAATCATGGAATAACAGAATTATTTGGGTTGGAACGGACCTTAAATTCCATCTCATTACACGCCTTCCACGGGCAGGGACACCTTTTTCTAGCCCAGATTGCCCATCCCTTACACAGCATCTCAAACCCACAAATGAATTTTCAGTAACATCCAATCAAACAGTATATCCACGATTCCCTTGTAAAGTGTTTCTTTTAGGATCTATGGGAGCGCATTTCCAAAACACTGGACTTTAAATGAAGCCTCTCAAGCTCTAGGAACCAAGATGGAGAAGCTTGGGCTGATGGAGTTCAGTTGCAGCTGAGGATGGGGTGTCCTGCAGGGACCTCACTGTTTGTCCTCAGGAAAAGGACCCCATTGGGCTGGAAATCAGAATTCCACCTGTCTCCTTCTCTAGGGAGGGAGTGGGGACAGGGCTGGCACTGATATACTCAGGGAGCCTCAAACCCTTTTCCATGGATTCACAATTCACTCTCAGTGTGCCAGCAGCTGGTGCTGGGACGCTGGGCTGGGGGAGCACAGCTGCTGTCCTCTTGCTGTCTCCAGAGGCAGAGCTGCTGCCCAGGAGTTCAGATGTTTGAAAGAGGGTCAGGTTCTGCTGGTAACAGAGGGAAAGGATAGCCTTCCAAGGGGAAGGATACTTTGCAGCCTTGGGTGTGTTTCACTGGTACCCATTGGTTGCCCATGTCAGGGGGCTGGAACTAGAGGGTCTTTAAGGACCTTTCCCACCCAAACCGCTCCATGATTCTGTGATTCTGTGGACAAGCCGTTGACATGTGGTGGCCCTGGGACCCATGAGCAGAGGGGCTGGTGTTGCCCTTGGGTGACAGCAGCAGGGCCCAGAGCCGTGTCCTTTCGGGCTTGGCTGGGGTATAAAAACAGCACTTGATTCCCATCTTCTCTGCCATGATGGAAAAAGAAAACAGGAAAAGGAGTTTTGTGCTCGGGTTGTTAAATTTTCATGGCAATTTAGCAAGGCTGGTTGAGATTCATTTTCCAGCTGATTTCAGTTCCTTTGAGCTGCTCCTGGGCTGCAGGGCCTGGGCTGCAAATGTGACAGTGGGGAGCTGCTGCTTTGCTGCTCAGAGCCTTGTCATGGAAAAAGGCTGGCCTGGGAAAGGGTGTTATCAGAATTTGATAAGAGATGATAATGTTAATTTTGGTCTTAAAATCTGTCCTTAACAGAAATGAAGTGCTCATATTTATCCCAGCAATTACAGCCACAAAGAGCTCACGCAGGTAGGGAACATCCATCTTCTGCAGCTGACAGCAGAGGTTTCCATGGATGAGGGCAGCTAATCCTAACAGGGCCTTGTGAAGGAAATTCTGCCTTTGGAGGATAAATCAGCACAGAGTTGTCAGAAATTGGGCCCTGTTCTCCCATGGAATTACAGAGTCATGGAATGGTTTGGGTTGGAAAGGACCTTGAAGCCCATCCAGTCCCACCCCCTGTCATGGCAGGGACACCTCCCACTAGCCCAGGTTGCTCCAAACCCCATCCAACCTGGCCTTGGACACTGCCAGGGATCCAGAGGCAGTCACAGCTTCTCTGGGCAACCTATGTCAGGGCCTCAGCACCCTCACAGGGAACAATTCCTTCCCAATATCCCATCCAGCCCTGTCCTCTGGCAGTGGGAAGCCATTGCCTCTTGTCCTGTCCCTCCAGGCCCTTGTCCCAAGTCCCTCTCCAGCTTTCTTCAGGCACTGGGAGGGACTCTGAGGTCTCCCAGGACAGGCTGTCCCACATCTGCCTGCAGGATGGGTGTCTTGCCAGTCCCTCTGATCCATCTGCATTTTGTGCTGCAGGTGGCAGGACCTGGCCCTGCTCCAGTGCCAGCTGGGGCTGGTGTTCAAGGTCTGACATTCCCAGTGGTATTTCTAAGGATGCCTGCAAAGAGCTTTTGCCAGAAAATGTCCCTTCTGGGGTGTCAGGTATAGGTGTGCCCATGGATTCCAGGCGAGGCCTGATCCCTGGATCCTTGTACAGGGCAGCTGTGGGCAGTGTGACCTGCTGGGGAGTCACCATGCCTGTCCCAGAGCGTGCTCGCTGCTTGCAGATACATTTTCCCACAATAAAAGAGCGTTTTCCAGCCTACTCCATCCCTTGCAGCACAGCAAAGCGCAGTCCTTGCCTCAGCACAGTTCACCAGCTGCTTTCCCCAGCACCAGCCACTGACCTTTCTTCTCTGCCCAAATCCATCCCCAGGGCCTGCAGGGCCTGGGGAGCAGTGCCAGCCATGGAATGGGGGAGTGAGGAGCCAGGTGGTGCTGGAGTAGGGTATCAACCTGGGCTGTTCTCTGGATGACCTGTGAGGGTAAGTGCACCTGTGACCAGGGTCAGTGCACTGTCACAGCTGCCCACACCCGGCCCTGGCACATGGGCAGGGGCTGGAAATGCACCTTATAGGCAAAGCACTAAAGCTGAAGGGGCAGGATGAATTCCCCGGGGTTCCCACAAGCCAGGCCAAGTGGTTTGTGCTAGGAGGAAGTCTCTGGCAGTTCTGCGCTGCTGCTTGTGTCTGCTCCAGGACTCATCTGGACCTGTCCACGTGAGCACTGCCAGCGCCAGTCCAGCAGTGCTGCCCACTCCTGGCTGGCTGGGATCTAGGTGTTTCAAAGATCCTTGCAGTCCCATTGGCCATCAGCTCCCTGATCCCAGGCCTGGAGAAAGGGCACTGGTTCCCTCCAAGACAGGTCAATCATACTTGTTGAGGATGCTGAGGCCCTAAGCCAGGACCCCTCTAGGCTGAGTTACTCTCAGGGTACATCCCAAGGGACAAGGTGGGGATGGACATCCTGCAAACACTGGTTTTTCTGGGGAGATATTCACAGAATGGAGTAGCTCCCCCTGGACCCAGCTGGCCACTGGCACTGGGGATCTCCAGCTGTGTCACTGTGGAAGACAAGAGCATGTCCCAAAAGCACCCAGCTGGCATCAACATTGGCTGGTGGTCCCTATTCCCCCTGCTGCAAGGCTCCTCTCCAGGCTCCAGCACCTCAGAACTGTGATCAGAGAGGGCCTGACCCACACGGGTGCTGAATACCCACATCTGTCCCCAAACTGACTGCCTGGAGTGTCACTGAGCCCAGGATCTCTGTGGCCACCCAAGCACTGGGCTTCCCAGCCCTTCTCCCAAGGCATTTGGGGCAGAACCAGGGATCAGGAGAGGTTCAGTGCCTTGCCCAGTGCACCCTGTGCCAAGGGCACGTAGCTCCTCGGCTTCTGCCAGCAGTGCCTGGAGGGGACCAGCCAGCAGCGAAGGCTCCATGGCTCTGGTCCTTCCTGGCAGATCCCTGCTTTCCTGTGCTCAGTTGCCATCCCATTGGGCTGGGGGAGCTTTGGTGAGCCCTGCACTGTCTGCAAGGGGTCAAACAAGACTATGCTGACCACAAGAGCCCTAGCCAGTGAGCAGAGCTAGCACCATGACAAACTGCTCCACAGGCCCTTTCCCTCCTCCTCACTTCTGGTCCCATCCACCAGCATTAGCTGAAGCTGGCAGGGGGCTGAAGGTCTCAGCAGCACAAATAAACACCCTGAAAAGAGGCCCCCACCATAAAGGTCCTGTGCTGCTGGGAGAGGCTCCAGCTGGGTGCTGGACATCCCTGGCAGGGGCTGGCTCAGCAAAGATCTTTATTTTCCAAATATTATTCATGAGCGTGTATGTGATGAGCAGTAACAAGGCTGGGATCTTGCTGTGTGCTGCTGCCAGGGCGCCTGGGCCAGGGAAATTGACTGTAGAGCATTGGAAGTGCTCTCACAGCATGTGGAGGGCTGAGCCCTGGCAGCCCCAGGGACGCTGCTCTCAGTGCCCTCTGCCATGGGGTCTGGGGAAGCTCATGCCAGAGGCTGCAGTGAATGTTGCTCGGAGTCCAGGGAACCAGGAATCTGGGACAAAACAGAGTTTGTTTCCCCAGCCCTGACTTCTCTCCTCAGCTCAGCTTGGGCTTGTTTTCCCACATCTCAGTGGGGTGACAGCCCTGCGCGGATGCTCCTCTTGTCCCATGACATTTGTGACGAGGACGCCAAAGGTCCTGTGTCCTCCCTGGAGCCTCACTGAGGACCTGACCTCCCCTTTCTTGTGCGGCTTGTGGGACTGGGCCCCACAGGGAGAGACACCATGGGCCAAGGCTGCAGGAAAGGGAGGCTCAGCATGACCCTGGAGCATCAAGAGCATCCTGCCAGGGGCTGGGGTGGCTGGGCTTGGACCACGGGGGGAGGAGGGGTGGGCAGAGCTTTTCCAGCGTCAACACACTGAAGGGCCACCTCCAGGCTGGGGTCAGGGATGTCTGGGATGGAGACAACAGTGCGGAGGCGATGGCACAGCACTGTACCAGCCCCACATGCCAGGGACCCTGCGGCTCAGGGACCCAATGAAGGTGCAGAGCTCCTGCTGTGTCCTGCCCGTGGGTTCTGGTGATCCGATGGTCCTGGTGGCCCAGGCCCTGTGGAGGGAACGAGGCACAGGCGGTCTTCGTTATGTCATGGGAAGGAGCAGAGAGCTGCTCCCTGGATTTTGGCAGTGGGGTGGTCCCAGCTAGGTCTGGGCTCTGGTTTAATCCCTGTGCTGTCCTCCTGTCCATGGGCACAGCCAGCAGTGGGGCAGAGCCAGTAATGGGGGCCAGCCACGAGCCTCTCACTGGGAATTTGGCTGCAAATCCTCTCTGGAAGAGATGGCTGTAATTTAGTAATTCTGGCTCAGGCTTTTCCTATTAACTTCCACCAGCTTGCCAGATGCTTGTGGCCAACATGTCCAGCAGTGATGGACTGTCCTACCACACCTTCCCAGGCACTGGAAGCAGGAAAGTGGGATGAACTGTCCAGCACTGGGGAGGGGAGAGGTCAGGTTCTGGAAGTGATGTTGGGGCTCAGCTCCCAGCAGCCCTCCAACCCATCAGAGGTTAGGCCATTTGGGAACAAGCCCTGTGTCCCAGTGCAGGACGCATTTCCCATCAGGCTGGGGGACAGGGCAGAACCGAGGCTGTTCTAGGACTGGGAGGCAGCTGGGAAGGGACTGGCAGGAGGGCAAGCATGGGGAGTGATGCCAGTGGCCAGCCAGCCATCAGCATCGGCCCTGCCTGCTCCAGATGGAGCGGCAATGGAAAGAGCAGGAAAAGCTCCTGCTCCTGGCACCAGCAGGTTCCCTGGAAGTGGCAGTGGAAGCCCGGATCCAACTGGGTTTGGATCTGACTGCTCGAGGGCTCCCTGATGTCCCGGTGCTCCCTCTTGCTGGTTGGTTGTCAGGGAGAGGCTCTTCTGTCGCGAGAGCTGCAGAGCTCCAGTTTCCATCAGCAAGGGCTGGTACTCCAGAGGGCTGGGACAGAGCAGTAGGAGCTCAGCACATGGAGAGTACCTGGGACTGAGAGGGGAGTGAGATAGATGCCCATCAAGAAGAGAGACTGCCTGGTCTTCCTGTGCCCTGCCCTTGCCTGCCTGCCTCACTGATGACAGCAGTGATTGTGGCTCTTGGAAAAACATGGGAGACTCGACTTTTTTCATTCAGGGAAGGCTGGCCCACCCTATAGCTCCACTTGGGACACTGAGATCTGTTTCTGCCCAATCTCTGGGTGAATTTCTGACATTCTCTGGGATATCTGGTGAGAGATGGGAACCATGTGAATTCTGCATCCTAACCCAGGAGTACAACAGGATGGCAACATCCAGACCTCAGTCCAGAGTGTTTACCACCAAATGTGGCTTTAGCAGAGGTTTTTGTAAGCTATTCAGACCTCCACACGTGCTGATCCCAGACCAGAGTCCTCTTTCTTGTCCCTGGCAAATCCTTGCAGCACAGCTCTAACTCAGCCCTGGTGGTTTTGTTGTTGTAGCCAGGGGGAAACTTTTCCTGGACTCCCTTCATTCAGCAGACATCCCAGGAAGGCACCATCAATAACCACAATAACCACTGATTGCTTTGAAGATACTGGAGGGAGCCTGTGCTTGTTGTGAGCCACATCCCTACAACTTCTCTGCCTCTCTGCATCAGCAGAGAAGGGAGTTGTGCCCACCTCTTCCCCAGGTATGGAACCCAGGCAGGAAGCCCAAACTGCTTGCCCTTGGGAAAGGAAGTATTGTTCTTCCTACAGCGATCCCAAAGCCTCCCTGTATGAAACTGAGGTTCAAGTGTGTCTTAAACCCACAAAAACTTACAGTTATCAGGTATGAAGCTGTAAAAGGTCCACGAGAGGTCCAGCCCAGCGTGGGGCAGAAGAACCCACGTGGCAGCAGCAGCGTGAACTCCAGCTCACTGGGTTTCCCCAGGGAATGCCCACAGTGGTGTGTGGGAGCCTCAGGATCCAGCGCGGGAAGAGGCTCATTCTTGTCTGAGCACCCTGTAACCTGACACATGCAGCAAGACCCAGTAATTAGGGTGGTAATTAGAGCTAAATGATGGCTGGGATGCTGCTCGTAGAGTGGAGGTCATTAACTTCCTTAGGCTGTGGCCAGGTGACCATCATTCCTCAGCTGAGTGTCCCCTCACGGGCCAGCTCAGCCACCAGCCCTGTGGGAGTCTGGGGGACAGTTCTCCAGGCTTGGCTGTGCAGGTTGCAGTAGTTCTACATGGCTTGGTGACTTTTCCACCTAAGCAGATCCTTTGATCATTCTTGATCCTCTCTTGATTTATTTTCTGCCATTCCAGCTTTTAGCTTTCCAATCTTCCTGCCTTTCATTGAACCACTGAGTCACTGAGGTTGGAAAAGACTCCAAAATCATCAACTGCCGACCAGCAGCACTGTGGTCACCACTAAACCATGTCCCCAGGTGCCACATTCCCACGCCTTTTGAACACTTCCAGGGATGGCACCTCTGGTGTTATGCCCAGCAGTATTAGAAGCCAAGATTTTTACATAGTCACCTGGCTCCGTGTGCTGGGACACTGGGGGCTATATCTGGTCATCTCAAATCCACAACAGATGGCTTCTTTCTTTTTTTTTTCAGGCATTCTCTTCATGCCTGTGACTCTTAATAGAAAAATCCATACAGTCTCAAGATGTTTGCACTGAGGAGGAAGAGCTTGGGCAGCACAAAAGGTTATGCAGGACTCAGTCGGGTTCTTGGGCAGAAATGCCACTTTCTGCTGGAGCAGTCCCCCGGATCAGTGGGGGAACCTGAGGGTCCTGGGGTTCCTGCTGTAATTGGCACTGCAGCCTCCTCTGGGGCTCCCTGAAGCTGAGGCAGGACAGGCAATGTTAAGGAGTATCCTTCTCACCAGAGCATGAGAGATGCAGGAGCCATGCAAAGAGGATGAGATGTCACCCAGAGAGGTGATGTTGGCAGGGTGGGTTAAAGGAGCAAATGTCAACACATCCACTCCTCACTTCACACCTTGTTCTCCGTCCTTCCCTGCTCTCCCTCTCTCTGGAGTTCAGCTGGGGGGGCTCGGCTGCTCTCAGGGGGACAGGCTGGTGTCCCCCATCTTTGCTCAGACCCTGCCATCTCCAAGCTGGCAGTTAGTTAAGCCATTAGAGCCTTCCCTTGAATCAGAGCATGGCAGACCTGTGCCAGGGACTCCCTCAGGAGAACTGCACTTTCCTGGCAGCCTCAGGATGGGAAGACACAGGATATTCCATTGTTCTACTTGGCACAGTCTGGGTCAGAGGCTTGGCATCCCCAAACAGGATGGCACAGCTGCTGTGCAGGGATGGGCAGCCCAGGATTCCATCCAGCTGGTCCCTGCAGGAAGCCTGGCTAAGGAGAGAGTGGATCCAGTGGGCTCAGGACACTCACCAGGGGCTGGAGCTGCTGCTGGAGCAGGACCTGCCTAGCCCTTCCTCCTGCCCCTCACCCCCCACAGCACAGCAGGAACCCCTTGCCAATATTGTCACTCTCTAAGCCAGGGACCCCACCTGCCCCCAGCTCTGCTGCAGCACCTGTGTTCTCTTTGCACCTGGTTACAGCTGTGCTGGGTGGCATTGGGGACCCCACATCCTTCCCTGGCTCTTAGGGGCAAATATTGCTTCCTCCCAGTGTCTCAGGGGTGCTTCAGTGCTTCCCACTGCAGTCCTCCTACCTGCAAGGCAGCAGGTGGGATATGTCCAAATTATGACATGGGTCATTAAGATCTTTGATTAAAAAAATGCATTTCCTGCCCCTTTTATTCCTATTTTTCCACCATGTGCACAACTACAATATCCCAACTGTCTGAAGGCCAGGCACTGACAGCATCTGGGGAGAAGGTCCTTGGGAACCTTTGAGAAGCAAAGGATGAAGGCAGTGGGACGTCTGCTCATCCCCCAAGACTTCAGGGCTCCAGACATGCAGGGATAATAAGGGCTTGATCACCAGATCTGGTGACAGTCCCTGATGACATCTGTCCCAGGGACTTCTTTGAGCTTGGGATCCCACTCAAACAGCCCGGCAGAAGATGGCATCAAGAGCTGGAAATGTTTTCTTTGGGTGGAAACATTTTCCTGAGCTTCCCAGCACATTCCCACCATGCAAAGGTGTGAAGGGCAGGAGGTGCCCAGGAGCTGGAACAGCTGAGCCCCCTCTTCTGTGGGGTGCCAATTCCTGCCCGTGGGCACCCACAAGCCTCCTGCAGGGGGTTTTGCTGAGGGGGTTGGAGCCAAGGAACACACAGGGAGCGTCTCACTGATCCCAGCTGGCAGCCGGCTCCCGGAGCTGCACAAAGGGCCTTTTCATGTCCTGCATAAACAAGCAAGAGGCATGAAAGGTTGTTATCGCAGAACATCAGCACCAGCAGCAGCTCAGGCGGGCATTCCCAAAATAACCTCCTCCCAAAAGGCACAGACACGCACATCCCTCTTTCCATGCTGCTGGGATTTAGGGAATAAAGGCTTTGGGTGCCCCCAGCCCCTCTGCAGAGCCCTGAAGCCCAAGCTCTGTCCCACTGTGCAGGGCTGGGCCTCCTTCATCCCAACACAACCCTGATCCAGCTCCTGCTGCATCTCTGTGTCTATCAGTGCCATGGAGAATCCTCAGAAGGGATGGCTGATAATTGGAGATGGGCTTTCCCAATACCAGGATTGTGAGGGCTGATTAACAGTTTGCTCTGGGCTTGAAAGGTGCAGCTCCAAGAGTTTCAAGGTGCTCTTCATTGGAGGAGATTTGTTTACACATCTGCACCCTGTAGCTGGGCCCCAAGCTGCAACCCTCTTATCTATCTCCTTCAACAAAGAGCAGGTTTCCATGTAGAAATACATCCCCGAGGCACTACTGGAGGATGTGCTGATCTTCTTTGCTTTCCTTCCCATAAATCCAGGCCAGAGTCACTGCTGAGGTAAATCGAGAAGGGAAAACTTGCTGGAATGAAAGAACTTGGAGGATCTCGAGGAGATAGAACCATAGAGCCAGACTGGTTTGAATTGGAACGGACCTTGAAGACCATCCAGTTCCATCCCCCTGCCATGGGCAGGGACACCTTCCACTAGCCCAGGTTGCTCCAAGCCCTCTTCAACCTGGCCTCGGACACTTCCAGGGATGGGGCAACCACAGCTTCTCTGGGCACCCTGTGCCAGGGCCTCAGCAACCTCACAAGGGACATTTTCTTCCTAACATCCAATCTAAATATCTGCTCTTTTAGTTTAAAATCATTTCCTGTTGTCAAGTTATCATCTGCCTGTGTATAAAGCTGCTCTCCCTCATTTCTATAAGCCTCAAACACTGCAAGGGGCTCTGAGGTTTCCCTGGGGCCTTCTCTTCTCCAGGTGAACACCCCCAGCTCTCCCAGTCTGGCTCCAGAGCTGAGGGGCTCCAGCCTTTGGAGCATCCCCTGGCCTCCTCTGGACTCACTCCAGCAGCTCCACATCCTTCTGATGTTGAACCCCAGGGCTGGAGGCAGCTCTGCAAGTGGGGTCTCACGTGAGCAGAGCAGAGAGGCAGAATCCCCCCAATCCCCCCACCCCCTGCTGCCCACTCCCCTTTTGATGCGGTCCAGGTTGGCTTCCTGAGCTGCTAAAAACCTGGCAAAAGCCCGATGCCCAAATCTGTCCGAACTTTGAACCATGAAACATCTGCCAGCCCTTTGCAATTTTTGCCAGTCCTCATTTATTTATGGTTTTTGTGTTGTTTCAAGTGGATTCTGCTAGACAATGGGAATCTGGTCTGGATATCCTCACTTAGGTTGCAAAAATTACCTAACTCCCAAAGTAGGGTGATTTTTCTATGGAGCTCCCCAGGGTTCACAGGTGCCTCTGTTCACATTGATGTTGCAGGAAGCTCCAAGGTTTCCCTTGTGCACCCATGGAAAACCAGGGTGGACACTCAACAATGGATAGGCAGAAGGGCAGCTCCACCAGCTGAGTGATGGCTGCATTTGGGGTTTAAAACAGCAAATGTGTTCATCTGAAAAAATTCTTGAACAAATAGCAGCCCCTTTAAATTTCTGGAAATATCTTTATATTTTCAGTTAAGTTCCCGAAGACCTTGTAAAGTTTATGCTTCCTTGGTGTTTTCTGGGAGAAAAGAGAAGTCTTGCTGTGTCCTCCCTGCCACCCCATCTGCCATGTGTGGCCAGACAGGTATTTCCATTGCTCTCATCACTGCAGCAGGAATTGGACAGGGATGCAGAAAAGCTTATTTATCAGTTATTGAATAGCCAGGAGAGAGTCCAGCACAACTGGGGTCACCAAGAGCTCACCGGGGATTAGTTTGTCAGGGAAGCTCTTTCCCTCATCTCAGCAGGCCAAGGTGCGTTTTTCATGCCTTCAGGACTGTTGGAGAGTTTCACGCTTTAGCTTGGAGGTCAGGGGAAGAGAGGCTCGGCTGTTTGCACCAGTGTGAGAAGAGGAGTGAAGGATTCACTGGGGAAATCTGTTCTATACATTCTTCTTTCAGCTCCTTGGCTTCCCAAGGGGGATGTTTCCTGTGGTGGGCAGTGACACCAAGGATATCTGTGTTCAGAACACTGCCAGTGCGATCATCCACTGACTTATCTGACTCAAATTCACTTAAAAGGGTGAATTAACACTTACATTTCCCAGATTTTCCTTTGGAGTGTGACAGAACCTCCTGAGCAGCCATCACTGTTTTCTTTTTGAAGGCATAGAAGATGAATGCAGACAGTCACAGCAGCTTGCACACAACTGTTTCAACAACACAGTGCAGCTTTTCTCTTGTATGAATACCCTACAAATTTGCACCAGTCACGTCCCTTGCAGGGCAGCCACCCCAGCACCAGGCAAAGCACCTCTTCAGCACTGTCCCTTAAGGATGTGCAGCAGTGGAAGATTGGAGGGGAAAGCTGGGCCTGCACAAGGGATCTCAGCAGCTAGCTGGAATATTTATTTGTAAATGAATGCCCTCCCTCAAGCTGGCTCCCATGCAGTGGGGTGGGTTTTTTTTCCAAGAGGTTCCTGCTATTTACCCAACTTTCCAGCTGGGCTTCTCCACAGCACAAAGCGGCAGGACCTGCCTGAGTTTGTACAGTGAGTCAACAGCTCAGCAGGGGATTAGAGCCCACAATCCTGCTGGCATCGCTGCCTTGGCTCGAACCACTGGACCATGCAGCCTCATTTTGTTCCTGGTACTCTCTGCTGGTATGTGGTTTGTCAGGGAAAAAGCCTCAGTGTGGCTAATAACGGAGGCTCTTTCTAAAGCAGTAAAACAAAGCCTGCCTCATTCCAGCACTCCAGCCCAGCCGTGGTGCTGAGGGGTCAGGCTCCCTGTGGGACTGGAAACTGCAGATTTCCCTGGGGCTGGTGGGGAGGGAGCTGAGGAGCAGCACCCAGAGGCAGCTGGCACAAAGCCCTGGCACCCAGTGCTGCCAGACAGGTGACTGTGTGCTGACACACTGTGACAACCTGCCCCAGGCCATCCTGGCTGCAGAGGACAACCAGAGGCAGCCAGGTTGGAGCTTTCCTGCTGGGAAGAGTCCCCTGGCCTTCATCACACCACTGGAGGCCCTTTCTGTCTCTCACACCGGGAAAGTCATCGAGGGCAGCTGTACCACCAGGTAAAAGAGCACAGCCAGGCCCTGCAGGACAGTCAGGGCACGAGGTGCTGTTGGGAGCCCTGCACGTTGCACACGAGCCTAGGGCACCGGGTACTGAGCTGGGACCCGCCACAGGCTCTGGGAATGGGGAAACCAGACCAAGTGCTGGGCTGGTACCTCCCTCCAGCCTTCAGTGCTCAATGTCTGCCAGACAGGGGGGCAGAGGGGGCTGAGTGTGCAGCGTCCCTCCTCCTGTCTGAGAGCCTATCCCATACTCAGGGGTTACACTGAGAGCAGAGTGGCCACTGCATCCCTGCTGTGCCTCTAGTGCATCCCTGCTGTGCATCCAGTGAATCCTTCATCCACTGCGTATCTGCTGTGCCCATGCGTCCCATGCATCTGTGTGCCCATGCAACCCATGCATCCGTGCTGTGGGTGCACACATGTTTTGCAGAGCATTAGCCTCCCCTTTCCATCTGCATCTCCTGGGGGGACTGCTTGCCCTGACATCCCCCAGATGCACGACTCTAGTCAGCTGCTGATGTGGAGATCTCCCGGGCCCGGCTCACGGGTGTGCCCCCCAAACGCCGCGGGTGGATAGCCCGAGGTGCTCCAGAAAGGGCCGAGCACCCCTGGGAGCTGCGGAACCCGCCGCATGTCCTGCATGGGGTAACAGAGGAGGCTCAGCAGGGATGGGGCCCTGCGGGAGGAGACTGAAAGCACCGGGTGCCTCCTCGGGACCCCGCTCGTGGACGACGGGGCGTCACGAGGGACGTACGTGGAGACACCCGCGGGGGCCCCCGGTGCCCCAGGGACGGAAAGAGCCCCGGCGCAGCCCCGCAATCCCCACAGCCCCGGCGCGACTCGGGGGCGGCTCCCGCGGCGGGGGCGGTGCGGGGCCGTGCGGGGCGGTGCGGACCCGCCCCCTCCG
>VYZT01055576.1:0-65062 GCA_013400735.1 Pomatostomus ruficeps | reverse complement strand
GGCGGGGCGCGGGCCGGCTCCCCGCGGCGTCCGGCGGCTCGGCGAGGGCACCGCGCTCCCCGCCGCCAAGGAGCGCGGCGGAGTGCGGGGAGGCAGCAGCGCCAGCCGGATCCTGCGGGTGGGATGAGGCGGCCCGCGGGATCCGTAGCCCGGAGCTGCGGCAACACATTGAACTGCCGGGCTGTGATTTGAGGAAGACGATTTACATTAGAGGGAGAATGTGGAGAGAGCCAGGAACAACTTGGAATGGGTCCTCACATATTTCTGTGGTTATTTTTGGAGTACCGTCATATGGCAGGAGGTGGGCTCTGGAGGTATCCTTGAGCTCAGCATTTTCTCCTTAAACCGGTTACCCGGGAGATTGTACTAGAGGACCTGCGTGGCCCTTTCCCCATCAGACGTTTCTGTATTTCCCATCACTGTTTCTCTGGCTGTTTCCTGGGGTATTGTTCCCTCCGGCGTGCCCGGCCCTCAGCCTGTCTTGGTGGGCAAACAATGGTCTGGGTGTGCTGGCTGGGCAGTCACAGTGTGCTGCAGGCGATGGCAAAGCCGTGCTTCATTCAGCTGTGGATGGTGTGAGGTGACTCCTGATCAACCCCTTCTCCATTGCTGTGGATGAGGTGTGGCTTCTCCAGCATCCCCAGAGAGACCAGCCCATGCACCCGTCTCCTTCCTGCACTTATTTGGCACTTTCCCTCCAGCTCTTTCCTTCTACACCTGTCCAAATGGATTTTTGCTCCTGAAGAACTCGGGGTGTGGGAAACACATTGTTACTCTGGTCTGCTCCCTGTGGGTCTCCACAAGGCAGGAGCGCTCTGGCTGTGTCAGGCCCCTTGGACCACGGCTGGAGAGCAGCTCTGGTGGCCTTCAGCTGCGTGTCCTTGTCGCCATCGGGTGAGTTTGGAACTGAGGGAAGGCTGCCTGGCTTTGGGTGATGGTCCTTGCAAGAAGGGAATTAATTATTCTTTAACGATGTTGGTTTAGAGTCTGGCTTGGCAGGCACGGAGCCCGTCTGCGGAGCTCCCCGGGGTGCTCGGAGTTGTGCTCTCCATGAGGACCTGTCTCTGCTGTGTGCAGGGATGCAGGGCATATTCTGGAAGCTGTGGCAGGTCCAGAGCATTCCCTCCTTAACCAGGGATAACTTCCATGTTTGGAGTCAAGGACCAGGGTGCAGCTGTCTCCTGTGGGGTATGACCCCAATGGGAGGGGAGAATTCCCATCTTCTCTCCTCTTCCTGCCATCCCTGTGCCATGGGGATTGTTTTCCTCAACACAGCCGATCCCAGAAGAGCTCTGGGCAGGGCTATGGGGTGCAGAGCCTGTGTTTGGCTGCCTTTGGTGGGGGATGGGTTCTTCCTGTGCTACTTTGGCTGCTTGTGGATGTTGTGCCTAGAACTGTGCAGAATTTTTTATTTTTATCAATTTTTGTGATGTGAGCATTCTCCAGAACCCTTAGAGGAGATGTTTTGGTCTGGAGGAAGCATCTAGAAAGGGTTTTTGAAGTTTAGTACTGGATTTCTGGGCTAAAGGTATGAGTGTAGCAAAGAGCCCATGTTCCTGACATTTGGAAGGGGAAGGTTTTGATGCCTTCCCTGTGCAGTGGAGATACAGAGCGTGCTGGGCCCCCTTCCCTGGGCTGCTGCCATGGTTGCCACCACCACCACAACCTTCCAGGTTAAGCGTCTCCTGGCAGGTGATGTCTTTGTGGCCAGGAGGGGTGGCTGGCTCAGCTGAGGAAGTCGCTGCAGCATAGAATGGGGAAAATCTTAAAAATCAATTTTTTCCCCCCAGGCAGTTGAGCTCCCTGCTAAGCTCTGGGTGATGACCTTGGTCCTGGTGAGGGGCTGGATCCCTCGCTGTTTTACAGAATAACATTAAGGCTTTCTGCTGGCAGCACCGAGCCCTCGTCCCGCAGGGCACTCCAGCGTCACTCTGGGCATCCTGCCTACCTTCCCCTCGCTCCAGCACTGCTGGGGACTTCTGCTTTCCTACAGGAGGCTTTCAGACACACACAGACCAGTCAGGTGCCTGACTAATTCTGTCCCTAAGAGAAGAAATCTTTCCCATAACTAATGAGGATTTCTAAATTAGGAAGCTGCAGAGAATGATCTGTCGGTTAAAGGGCAGGGGTGGGCTTGACTCTTCCCGGCCTTGCTCCGAGCTTCCTGCTCAGGCTCACAGACATCACTGGAGTGTCCTTTGCCTTAATTCTCTTTGGCTGTGCACTTGGGCTGTTTCCCTGCTGCCTTGGGCATGGTGCTCCGGCGCTGGGTGACAGCTGGGACGCTGATGGGGAGTGTGTGTGTGCGAGGAAATGGGCTCCGTACGGGCTCAGCTCTGCACAGAGCGGCGTGGGCGGCTGCAAGGCCTGAGTGTAGTAGACTTTCATGCGGTGCCTGTCACTTGGAGGTCTGAGCTGAGCCTGAAGCTCCCTCTGCCAAAGGAGAAACACAAAACAGTGGCAGTTCCCATGTCCCTGAGTGCTGAAAGTTCCTGCGCAGGGAAACTTGTGCAGCCACAAATACCTGACTCTTGCACGGCACCTAAGAATGTGCTGGTGCTGTGACAGCGATGGCTGCGTGGCTCATTGTTCTCATTAGCGCAGTCGGTGGCTCTGAGTCAGCAGGTTTGGGTTTGTCACAACCTGTGCGGGTCTATGGTGCTGAGCAGAGGGGCTGGCCCTGACCCTGCTGTGGGGGGATGTGGGGTTTGAGCCTGGACTTACAGGCACTGTGAGCTTGTGCTGTCCCTTGAGCCTGGAAGGAGTTATGTCTGTGGGAGCTGGAGGATAGCCTCCCTCAGGAACCCCTTCCAACCCCCACCCTGTGCCATTCAGATCTATAAAGTTGAGCATCACTGTGCTGGCCAGGCTTCCTGGTCCGGTCCTTCATCATCGTCTTGTCTGGATTACAGGAGGTGGAAAGCATGGTGGGAGGAGCACTGTCTTTGTCAGAGACGTGTTGCAATGCTTCCCTGTGGCTGCACATCCAGCCTTCCTCTCCTTCCAGACCTTGAGTGGAAGCTTGTGGGTTGTCCGGGACCTAAGTGTGTCTTAAAGTGAAGAGGAGGAAATCTGGGCAGCCACATCATCCAGTGTGGAAGCAGTGGCTGCTTCCTGCAGCAGCTCTTCTGTCCACACAGCGTGTCCCTGATGCAAAGCAGAGTGCTGGGCCTAGGCCCCGGGGATGTCCCTTGTCTTGGATGACAGCTGCTCCCTCTGTCCTGCCTTGCTCCAAGGGGATGAACTGTTTGGGGATGTGTGGAGCCATAGAATCACAGGTTTGGGTTTGAAGGAACCTTAAAGTTCTTCTCATTCCAACCCTCCTAGCACGGGCAGGGACACCTTCCACTATCCCAGGTTGCTCCGAGCTCCATCCAGCCTGGCCTTGGACACTTCCAGGGGTGGGGCAGCCACAGCTTCTCTGAGCACGCTGTGCCAGGGCCACCCCACCCTCACAAAGAGGGATTTCTCCCTGATATCTAATCCTAAGAAGAGCTGTTGGGCTGAAGTTTTGTACAACTGGGATGGGAATCAAGGTTTGCTCTCCTGGCACTGGGCAGGGAGTGGTGGGACTGTGTGGAATGGGACAGACATCCCAGAGCCCTGGATGGGTGATTTGGTACAAATTTTTGTGTCTTCTTGTCCCAGTACACAGCTGAGGGGGCTCTGGATGCAGCTCAGAGTTGTCAGTGTCCTGACTGGTGTGTGCACTCCCCTGAGCCCACTCATGCACCCTCCCCAGGCATGGGAGCAGCAGACAGAGCCTTAAAATCTGGATGATAAGGCTCTGGAAGAGGATTTTCTTTCTATCTCCTGCTGATGGTCGGTGTCTTGCCCTCTGCAGGGCAATCCTGGCTCCCTGGGGGCTCAGCAGTGCCCTGGGCTGGTTTGCCTCACCCAGGAGCTGCCATGGTCAGGAGCAGCTGCACAGCACCCCGGGCCTGGCGGGATCACAGCACTGAGGGGACACTGAGCTGACCCTATTGTGCTCAGAACACGAGACAAATGAGGCTGAAGCTGCAGATCTGTGGCTGCCACCAGGTCAGCAGTTTCAGACGGGCACTTGGCCTTTTTGTGGCAGTGAAATGTGGCCGCAGGTCGGGATCTGCTCCATCCCCCTTTCAGTGCCCAGCCCGCTGCCCACCAGCTGTAACCGGACCCTGGGACCACCTCACTGGGTCTTGCTGTCCCTGAGCCCTCCTGGGATCTGAGGGCCTCTGCTCCATGGTGAGGAGCTGGCACTGGGTGGGAAGCAGGAGCAGGTGCTGAGCCAGTGTAAAGCGCATCCTGCGTCTGAGGCGATGCTGAATGGGGATTCACAGCCCAGCCCTGCTGCCAGGTTCCTCCCATCGGCTCCTTCCTCCCTCTTGCTCCTACTAACCCACTGCCGGGGCCCCTCGCTGCCTGGCAGCAGCGGAGATGTCTGCTGGTATCCTTCCCCGAGCATCAGATGGAGAGGAAAACACAGGGTGGAGTCAGCTCTCGCACAAAGGAAATGTTGAGGTATCGTTCCTGCCTTCGGTGCATTTTTTAGGTGGCTGGGAAGAGATTAAACAGGATCTTAACACATTCACAGCCCCCTTCCCACCTCATTTTCCTGTGAATCTGTTGCTGTCATGGTATCTTTCAGATGATATTTTTAGCTTTGCCTTTTCCTTTTATTCCCCTCCTCTCCTCGTATCAGGCTTTTGAAGGGAAACACGTTTCTATGGGAGAACAGAATGAGCCATTTCACGAGACATTTTGTTATGGGCAGAAGGGCCGGGAAATCTGATTCTGTGTTTGAAATGACACATTCCCCTTTGTAATCAGCTAATCGGCCCGGCTGGGGCGAGTGCCAGCAGCGAGGCATCCTGGCCGGCCCGGAGGCAGGGCGGGCGGGGGATGGACAAGCCCCTGGCATCCTCTCCCTCCCCATCCCGACGGGACCAGGTGGCCGTAAATGAAGGGTGCTGGCGGGGGGCTCTGCAGGTTTTTCTCTCAGTGATCCCATGGGAAGGACCGCTCAGTGCATTAGGGAAGCAGCTGGATGCTGTAATGAGGTGCACTGTGGATCTGGCAGTTGTCCGTACTGGCAGGAGCCCTGTGGAGTGCGGGGGATCATAGTACCTGACAAAGCTTTGGGGCTCTGCTTTGGTGATGCTGGGAGGGATGTGGCAAAGGGTTCGAGGTGGGGATGGTTGGACAGCTGGGGCTGTTGCTCACTGTGGGAAGGTGCCATTTTTGACAAGGATACAGACTAATGTTGATGGTGAACTTTGACAGGGGAAAATTCCAGCCCAAATTCTCAGCAGTGTTTCCCTTTAGAAGATTTACTCAAGTCCTGATAGATGAAGGTACTGCGGAGTGAACTGGCCAGAACAAGAGAAGCCTCCTGTGAGAGCTGATCTGGCTCTGGGTATGCACATCCCTATGTGGGGCAGGGGCTGTTACCTCTGCAAATTCCCTGGGGCTGTTCTTCAGGGAACCAAGGAATGCTTCCTGCTGGTAGGGCATGGTAGCCATGGTAGCATAATATCTCTTGAAGTGTCTAAGGCGAGCCTGCATGGGACTTGGAACATCCTGGTCTAGTGGAAGGTGTCCGTGCCCGTGGTGGGGGGTCAACAAGATGAGCTTTGTGGTCCCTTCCAACCCAAGCCATTCTGGGGTTCTATGGGATGAGTAAATCCCTGCTCGTCACCTTGGTCTGGTGTAAGAAATGCAGCTGACTTGGGGTGACCAAGGGAAGGCCCACAGGATGTAGAGAAGGTGCAGCTGCCCATGCTGTGTTTTGGGGACAGGGTCAGTGTCAGCCCTTCTGGCCACCTCCATGCTGCTGACAGAGCTTTGGAGCTCAGTCCCACCCTGGGCAGTCATGGGAAGGTCATGGTGGTGTGGTCCATGGATTGGTCCCTGGCATGGTCCACAGACTCCTCCATGTCTCCTGGGGTCTTCTACAGGTGTGCTGCCACACTCCCTGCCCTTTGGGTGCTCCTCTGGTGGAGGGGACATTATGAGTCCTTGTCCCTTGGTCGGACCCATCAGCAGGTTTGCAAGGCACTGGTCTAAATCTGAGTGAGCTGGAGCAGTGCAGGGCTCCTTTCTAAGCCCAACCAGCGGTGCCTTCATCCCGTGTGCTACCATGTCCCAGCACCTGTCCCCAGGTGGTGTCACGCTGACCTGTCAGGGCCAGGCTGGCTGGTTGCAGTGACGAGGTGGTGACAATGTGGGTCACTGTGGGATGTTTGTGAGCCCGGGGCAGTGTCTGTGGCTGAGATGCTGTCCACACCAGCCTAGCACCAGCAGAGCAGTGTGGCAGGAGGTCGGGGTGTAGTCTGGCATGGATTTCTGCTTGCAGGAGTGTGGTGGGGAGCTGCTGTTTGTGGGCAGAAGCAAGCAGGGTTGGGGGAGGCCTTGCTCCCACTGCTGGTATTCTCAGAACATTTCGTTAATATGATCCTGATTGATGCAGTGTCTCACATCCCAAAATGGCCATAGCTTGGAGCCTGCACAGCAGCCCCCATGGCTGCGGCCTCTCACGGGGCAGGAGGGATGGTCTGAGGCTGAGGGGAGTGCAGGGACTTTGTTTGGCAGTGTCAGCACAGGCAGGCTGGGGAGTACCAAGTGCCACTGCCCTGCCTGTGGTAGCTGCATCCTCCATCCTCCCTCGCAGCAGGAACAGGGTGCAGCCCTGCGAGCCCTGGCTGCTGGGACCACTGGTGCCATACTCCTCCTTCAGCATCTGAGGAAAGCTGGCTGCTCTTGCACATGCCTGCCCATCTCTGCTGGGCATCTATCGACCCCCCTTGAGCTGGAATGAGAGAAATTCAAGCACACAAACCTGGAAGCAGCGTGGAGGACCCACAGAAATCACTGGGCTCAACAGAGAATGAGCAGAGCCACGGAGGTTGCACTGAAGTGGGGAGAGAATCCCACAGATCCTTTGTGTGACCTGTGTCTGCAGCTGGGGCCAGCAGCTGCTGGTAGTGGAGTCAATTCTGTGGATCAGCTTGTTAGGGCACGCATGTGTCCTGCCGGAGAGACAGAGCCCTTCTCATGGGGCTCTTATTCCGCTCTGGCTCCTGAGCCTCTGAGCAGGGGTATCTCCATGAGCAGAGGAGGCAGGTGAAGGAGAGAGAGGTTTGCCTGGGCGCTGGGATGGAGAGGTGTGGGCACGTAGGTACTGGCATGGGACAGCAGCCCCCACACACCAGTGGCATCCCTGAGTCTGGGGACAGTCATGCTGGAACACATACCCAGCTCTGGTGCTGGGCACTGGCATGGGAGTGCTCAGGTCCCGTGACAGTGGCCCTGTGGTGCCTGTGGGTAGAGGGACCCAGGGCTGTGAGTGCCACCAGTGCTGGAGCTGGGCACAGGGGTGGCCACCCAGCCCTGCTCCCCACAGCCCAGGACAGCTGAGCCAGTAAAACTACATGGCTGGGAAGGAATCTTTGCCTGCTGGGCAGGGGTGTATGGGAGTGTACCCAGAACCAGCACATGGTGACATCCGGCCTGTGCGTCCCCAGGGTGACACAGAAAAGGGCCACGCAGGTTGTGGCTGTGACCCCCTTCTCTTCACCTTATCTCTCATGCAGACCACCTGCTCAAAGGTGGGTTTGTTTCCTTGGAAGTGCTGAAGCTCACAGCCTTATTGCATTAGGTTTTCTGGCTCGGTCCAAAAGAAAAGCAGAGCAGCTTTTGTGCCTCCTGGGAAAGCTGCTGTGTGTCGGTGTTGCTCAGGACAGGCTGTCAGCTGCACACAGCTGATGTTTGTTTGTGGAGAGTGAAAGGATTTTGCTGAATCCATGGGAGAGGTGGGAGCTTTGCATAGGCCTGCTTTGCTTCTGCCTGGGGGAAGGCTGGGCCTTGCCTGTCCAAGGATGTTTGAAAATTAACCCTTGGAAAAGCGGGAGGTATCCCTGCTGTGCCAGACCATCCTTCCTCCTCCATGTCACTGTAGTGCCACTGGGCAGATTATTCTCCCTCGTTAGGTGCAGTTGTCATATAAAAAGTGGCTCTGAAAATGCAGTTGCAGGCTGGGGCTGTCCCTGTTCACACTGCTGATTTTCCTCCATGGCTGAGGGAGCGGGGCTGGCTCCCGGGGGTCCCGCACCCCTGCCCTGCACTGGGGCCTGCAGCCAAAGCCCTGCCGACCAGATGCTGCCCTCAGCATCACCATGAGCCACAGGGATGGGTGACAAAGGGGTGGCACAGATGGCCTGAAAGGAGACCTGGGGCTATACCCAGGGGATCTGGAGGCACTCGGAGGTGTGTGAGCTCTGTGGTGCTGCCGTAGTAAATATTTGCTGTTCTCTGGGAAAGAGCGGTGCTGGCTGCACATCAGGAGAGCAAAACGACATCTAAAGCAATCCACAGCTCCCATTTCCAACAGGGAGATTTGTATGGAATCCAAACACAGCGCTGGAACTGGGCAGGCACCCTCTGGTGACAGCTGTAGCTGTCCTTCCAAACACTTGCCATCATCTCTGGGAAGGATTTTTTCCTTCTTTTTAACCAAATCTGATTTCTTCTTTGCAGGTTGTGAATCGTGCCCGAACCAAGTGCTGAGAGCAGCCCCCGAAAGCAGCGTGAGTTTATCCTGAAAGCTTTTGTTCTCCTTTCCACATCCCACATGAGGCTGAGTGGGTTTTGCAGCACAGAAGAGGTTGCTCAGCATGGAGAGGTGCTGCAGGGAGAGGCTCGTCTGCCAGGAACCCCTGGGAATCTGGTCTGCTCCCACCAAAACACCAAACTGCTGGGCTTGGGCTTGTTGTGGCTTTCTTTGTGTTGGGATTGCTTCCTGGTTTAGCTGGGACTTGGGCAACAGCTCCTTTGCCAACAGGAAGGCTCCTACAGACTGCCCGAATCCTGTCCACTGACAGAGCAGGTTTGGGATGCCACGATCAGTGTTAGGTTTCCCTGCTCTAGGTTTCCGTGGTCTCTTTTGTGTGCAGGATCTGAGGAAGGCAGTGTGTTTGCAAACCAGCTGTGGTGTTTTGCTGGCTGTGGATGTCTGCCCCGAACTTAGGTCCCTGCCCAGGGCTCACAGGGCTGGGCACAACAGACCTGAGCTGCATCCTGGGAAGGCCGGCCCTGCCGGGCAGCTGGGAGCGAAGCATGGGAGAGGTCTGAGCTGCAGAATTCAGTTGCTGTGATGCCTGAAAAAGTCGAGGGCTTGTGGTTCTGGCCTTTTCAGAGATCCCAGGGTCCCTCCAGCTGGTTGGGCTGCTCCATTCCAGGGCCCCACTGCACAACACAGTGACATCCATGTGAAACCAGATGTAAGTTGCTTCCAGCAGCTGGTGTGGGCTGGGGATGGCTGGGGGGACAAGGTCTTGCTTCTGCTTTGGCTCTCTGTCCTACAGAGTGAGGTGAGCCTGGGCAGAGCAAGGCTGCAGCACGATGCTCACCCTGGGCTGAGATGGGAGGACGATGTCCTTATCTGAAAATTGGGATGAGGAGCTCCATAGCTGCACCCTGCTGTCCTGGCTCTTTCCCAGGTAACAGAGTGTGTGGCAGTGTGCACCACAGGGCTCAGACCCTGCTGCCGATGGGTTTGGCTCCTGCCCACACGAGGCAATGGGTGCAGGCTCTTCATCCAAAGGTTCCACACCCAGAGGCTGCTGGGGCACTGAACAGGCTCCCCAGGGAATGGACACGGCCCCAAGGCTGCCAGAGCTCCAGGAGCATTTGGACAATGCTCTGAGGCATGGGTTGGGATGGTTGGGGTGTCTTGTGCAAGGCCAGGGGTTGGACTGGTTGATCCCTGTGGGTCGTCCCTTCCTGCTCAGGATATTCCATGACTCTGGGTGTGGATGCGGGCAGGGGATCTGAGTCCCTGCTGAGGGCTGTGATGGGCTGCTGTGATGGGCTCCTCTGGGCTAGAGCTGGCTCTGGCGTGGAGCAGAGCAGGTCTCCATGTTTTGTGAGCAGTTTCTCACCAGCACTTTGCAAGATGCCATCTCCACCCATGCCCAGTGGTGCAGGTCTATAAGGAGAGCCAGGAAAATGGCAGCGTTTCTTGTCCTGCCTTTGTGTGCTCAGGAATTTGGGAGAGGGGTGGCTAGTCTGGAGCTGGTCAAAGCAGAGCTGCAGGCCCAATGTCAGTGGTGGGTTTCATGTGCTCCTGTATGGCCTCAGTGTCCCTTGAGAGTGGGGTTAGGGTGCTCTGGGCTCTGAACCAGGAACGCTGCCTGGGAGGCTGGGCACCCACGTGGGAGTGTTCTACTCCTGGGCAATGCCACTGGGAAGCTCTGCCCCTGGACGGGGTGCAAATCCCTGTTTGGGTCCCCCATGCTGGGGTGGCATGAGGAACAGGAGGACATGTGCCATCCCCATGGTGACCCTTGGTACTCAGCCAATCCCTTGCCTTTGCTGGTGGCTTTGGTGGCCCAGGTGCAGCTGGGGGGCAGTGATCCAGGTCTGGGTATCTTTGGTTTCACAATTCCCCCTTGTGCTGGGACTCGGGGCAGCTGCAGCAGAGCTGCTCTGTGTCCCTGCACTCTGGGCAGGCTCTTCCAGCCAGTCCCCTGCAGGTCTCAGCTCCCCCACAGGTCTGGGCAAGCAGGTCCTTGCCAGCACAGCCTGTGCTGACTGGGCCAGCTGCTGCTGTGTGCCCAGGGAGGTGTCCCTCAGTTTCAGGAAGGGTTGGTGACACTTAGGTCATGGCACAGTGATTGTACTGGCAATGAGCTTCTCCTGTCTCTGGATTCCAGCAGCTCCCTTCACAGCTGGTGCTGTATCCCACCTCCTGGGCAGGGTTCCTGGCTACCAGGATTGGGTAGGCGCTGATTCCTTGGGAACTTGCTTGAAGGACATGGTCATCCATCAGTTGGCCTGATGGTCAGTGTAGGTCCCTTCCTACTGAACTACCCCATCCTCCTCAAAGTGGTGCACAAGGTGTCACCGTTACCTTGGGGAAAATGGCACTTTGTCCCACCACTTTAGACCCTGACAGGGCCCTTGTGAGGCTGCAGAGCAGAGGATGGTGATGGTGGGGAGAGTGTTTGGCCCTTCCTTTGGAAGGAAAAAGATGGGAGAAAGCAGATCTGAGCCTGTGCCAGGAACTGGGGTCCTTTTGGTGGCTCCCCTTGCTCTGGGTGCAGTTCCCCTCCTCAGGCTCCTCTCCTCTTCCAACCCACTGCTTCCCAGGGTATCTGACCCTGTGTTCTTGCACAACAAGCAGCTGATCTCCCCTGGCTGCCACATCTCAGCACAAAGCAGCTGAACCTGTGGTCTCTGCCTTCCTCTGTGGGCAGGAAGAAGGATGGGAGCAGCTCTCTGCCAGTCGCTGGCAGGGGAAGAGCGTTCCCTGGTGATGGGTGTTCCACAAAGGCTGCAACACCCCTGCCTGCTCCTGGAGTGCAGCCCAGGTGCCTTGCTGGTGCTCCACAGTGGGCAGTGGCATCTGAACTGGTTTCCCAGGGCACTGGCTGCTGCCATCACAGCCTTTGGTTCAGTCTCCCTCCCCTGCTGCACCAGAACATTCCAGGGCTGCGCTCTGGTACCATCCCTGTGTGAGGGTTGGAGGAGGAGAGAAGATATGGTTGCAGTGCTGGTGGTCCTGGTCCCTGCCTGGACTAACTGCTTCACTTGGCTGTGGCACCTTTTGGACAGTGACTCCCCATCCCAAAAAACACCACTGATCAGCAGGGCAGGGCTGGCTCCTGACATGGCCACTTCGTCCCCTGGGCAGAGCCTGGAGCTGTCAGGATGTGTCACTGGCATGGTTCAGTCCCATAGCTCTGCTCACAGGCAGTTTGTAATGCCTGCAAAGCTCAGGTGAGCAGGAAGCACCTGCTGAGGTGCCCTCTCAACACCCTGGGCAGGATTAGGTCCCTATAAGAGGAATTGGCCCAGGGGACTGCATGGGTCCCCTGTGGCCTGAGAAAGGCTGTTGGTCTGTTTTACAGAGTAGTTGGGAGGATGAGACTGTTCTGTGCTCCCTGCCCTCCACCCCTCGCTGCAGCAGGGCGCTGGCACAACCCTGGCACAGTCGGTGGGAGCTGGCAGTGCCGCCTGCAGGTACCAGGGCAGTGCCCTGCCTGTCCCTGCCCTGCCCTGGGGCTGCTGCTGCACTTTCCTCTTGATTTGGGGCCCATCCTAGCTGCAAGACATGCCTTGGTCAACGAACCTTGCTCTGTGCCATCCCAGCTGCTTGGGCTGAGCAAACAGGTTTGTGGTATGTGGCAATGTGGGCCCTGAAGGTTGGGGGAACTGCCAGCTCCCTCAGACTCTTGGGAAAGGCTGGTTGCTGGCCAAACCCCTGCTTGCCTTGGCTGAGCCTTTAACCTCTTGTGCATCACAGCAGCTGAGCTTCCCCCCGTGCTGGGTCACGGCAGGGCAGGCTGGGGTGCCCACCCATGTCTGACCCCTGTGCCCAGCTGTGGGAGCCTCCTTTGCCCAGAGCCACACTGGGATCTTGCCACTCCTTTGGCATGCAAGGCTGTCTGCTCAGGCAACAGGAGTTAGGGCTTTCCTGGGAAGATGCAGCTTTGCTGCTCTGATGGTCCTGTGCTCGCTCAAGCCCTCAGCAGGTGATGGAGAGCTCTATTCCCTCCTGATGTCCCACCTTCCCCACTGCTCTTGGCCAAGGGTTTGAAGGGCTGGGCTGGGCTCCTGCCTTGCTGCACTGGGGATCCCCTGTGGGGCTGGGTGGAGAGGAAGAGCTGTCTGCTCTCAGATCCCTATGGAGGAGGATTTGCCACCTGGGACTGGTGTTTCAACAGCTTTTCTGGCACAGCAGGGCCCAAGAGATGTGGAGCTGTGGGCAGTATCTGAGCAGGCCCAGTGTGAGCTGGACATCTGCAAGACTTGCTCCCAGGGGAGCAGCAGAGGCTAGACCATGTTCAAGAGAGCACCTGGTGCTGGTGCAGGTGTGCTCCGGGGCATCATCTTCCAACAGCACCTCCCTGGCTTCTTTCAGCCCATTTCCCACAGCCCTTGCTGTCCTCTTCTTTATCCCGGGACCCCCTGTGCAGCAGGCAGGACACTTGGTGGGATGCTGGGGGGTTGATGGGGCATTGGAGGGAGCTCTGCACTGTGGAGGAGCTTTCAGAACCACAGGCCACTGGGCTTACTGGATGGAGTGGGAGGTTGGGTCTCGTTGCCACTGGTGTCACCTGGAGATGTTTGTTCAGCCCCCATGTGCACGCTGTCATTCAGGGTAGCCAGTGCTGAGACAGTGTTGTCACTCCCACCTTCCTCCAGCCAAAATCCCAGTGTTTGCCAGTACAGCCAATGGTGCTGGGGGCAGGTGGGGTGGGTGGGAGCGCTGCTGCTCCCTGGGACGGTTCTGCAGCACTTCCTGTTCCTCACTGCAAGGGTGTGCTTCATGATGGATTTTGGATGGAAAATTGGGGGTGGATGAATTCGGGCGGATGAGGGAAGGAGACGGCTGCCCTAATCCTACTCTGGATTCAGCTCGGCTTTTGTGCACAAGCTGCTCAGCTGCAAATGAGAAGATACCCGGGTTGCCGGGGAGACAGAGCCATGGGATGTGGCGG
This sequence comes from Pomatostomus ruficeps, assembly GCA_013400735.1. Classification (NCBI taxonomy): domain Eukaryota; kingdom Metazoa; phylum Chordata; class Aves; order Passeriformes; family Timaliidae; genus Pomatostomus; species Pomatostomus ruficeps. The sequence goes on along the minus strand of VYZT01055576.1, from coordinate 51,578 downwards.
ATGCAGTGACCATGTGGGGAGGATTGTGTCACCCTTTTGCTGCCACCAGGGACAGCCCCAGTGACAGTCCCTGAGGCTGTTGCAGGGGACACGGTGGCTGAGCCATCTGTGTGCCAAGAGGCCTTGGTGCTGTGAGCAGCCTCACCAGTGGCTCCTGGTGGCTGTGGCTGCCCTGGATGGTGCCCTGAGGTCAGGGCAGGCTGGGAAGAGTTGGGTGGCCGTGGGTGCTTCTGGCATGGAGCAGGGCCCATGCTCCAGAGCCATCTCCAAGTGTGTCCTTTGTGCCAGCCCTGGCAGGGTGGTGCTTTCTAGGGGGGCAGGTGGCCTTGCCACCACTCAGCTCATCCCCCTAGTGACCAAGATGGGCAGCCCCAACTCTTGAAAAGTCCAGACTTCTCTTCTCTTCTAGAGAGTCATGGACCACCTTCAGGTCCCCAAGGGGTGACCAGGGACTGGCAAGCAGAGGCACATGATGCTGTGCCAGCCCAGGCTGGGTGGGACAAAAGGCTCAGTCTGGGTGGACCTGGCTGAGCTGGAGCCACCTCTGGCGTTGTGTTCCTGGTCCTGCCTGGAGCTTCCCAGTTTAACTGGGAGGGCAGGAGCAGTGCCAGGCTCTGCCCAGGGCTGGTCCATGGTCCAGGACCTCCTGGACACAAACTGCTGTGTTGGGATGTGCTGTGGTGGAGCCAGACCAGCTGTGACAGTGGGATCCCTGCCCCTAGCGGGGCTGTGACAGTGGGATCCCTGCTCCCAGCCTGCCTGTGGTGATGGGATCCCTGCTCCCAGTGTAGGGTGCCTGGGTTGGGACCCTCCTCTCAGAGCAGGAGGCTCTGGTGGTTCTCTCAGGCTCTGCTCCCCTTGGGCTCTGCCCTTGGGTGTGGTGTAGTGGGGAGGCTTTGCTCAGGTTTGCTTTTTGTTTCCCCTTTATTTATTTATTTATTTTTTATTTATTATGTTTTTAAGCTTTTCCTGCAGCCCTTCCTTCTCTTGTCATTTAATTGTCCAAGTTCCCTGAATACTTGTCACCTGCCTGGGGGTAGAATTTGAGACACATCAAAGGTAGCTGAGCTTCTGCAGGCACTGAGCAAACATCCTCTGGGAGCTGGGGAGAGATTAAACAGCAAGGAGAAACAACTGCTCTGCTCAGGATTGTCCAGGAGGTAAAATGGAAGGGCTTGGGGAGAGCGAGGGAAAAGCAGCAATATTTGCTTCCCAGAAAATGTCTGCCCTGTACCTGGAAGAGGGACTGGCGTGGGGCCCCCTCTGTGGGGTGAGGCCTAGGAGGGAGCTGGATGGGGGAACGTGAGGCTGGAGCAGCTCCACAGCAGGAGCTGAGGGGCTCCATGCATCAGTCCCAGAGCTGTCCCTGGAATGGGTTTGTACAGCTGTTTGTAGGGATTGGGGCTGTGCCATGTCTGAATGACTCAGCTGCCTGCCGCCCTGCTGGTGTCTGGGAGTGCAGGAGTGGGTCAAGGGTGACAGGGTTCCAGTGAAGTGGCAGAGCTGGTGGCACACCTGGCCTGGAGTCCCCCCCGGTTCTGAGGGCACAGCATGGGCAGGGGGAGTCCAGGAGTGAGAGTGGAGCTGCACCCACCCTGCAGTGCCTGCGGGCTCTGGGTGCTGCTGCCTGCACCAGGGCTGAGTCAGACTTGAACTGTCTGCTCAGCAGGGGCAAAAAAGGAGTTTTCAGCTTTGTCTTTGGGAGTGATATGAAGCAAATGGAATAAATCCCAAGCAGTGGCATTGTTTGTGGTGTCAGGCCTGGATCAAGGCAGTGCTTGGAGAGGTGTCAGCACCTTAGTCTCTGGCAGAAGCTGGTGCCTGCTGCACCTCATAGGCCTTGGCAGAGCAGCCTTTTGGGCTCCTGGGGGCTGCCCTGGCCCTGCTGGGACCTGTGACCAGCCCCCTGAGCCTTAGTGAACCTGTGCTCAGGGAAGAAGGGATTTTTGGAATGTTTCTTTTAGTTTAAAACCCTTGTAGCAGTAGGCATTTTGTTGCAAAAAATATCTCCTTCTCATATCTTAAAAAAAAAAAAACCAAAATAACCCACCTAAGATATTCTCCTCCACTTCCCTGAAAAACCTTAGAGTTTGATGCTGCTGGTGGGTGAGTCAGTGTGGGATGCTGTGCCCCAGCACTCAGCACATCCATATGCCAGGAGGGATGGATGCCCTGGCTGGGGGTTGGGGGGAGCTGGGGACTCTGGGGAGAAGCCAACTGCAGCTCTCTCGGGCTCCTTTAATGCACAGGGTGCGGTGCCAGGGTGCACGGGGACAGTGCCAGGGTGGGAAGCTCATGGAAACCTCCATGTGCTGGTGGGTGCATTGATTTCCTGCAGCACTGGTGATTAGTCAGATTTTCGGGTGCCAAGTCAAAGGGAAAGCTTGGGTTTACTCTCTACCTCTGACCTGTGAGAGGTCAGAGCTCTGCTAGAGACACTGTTGCTGGGGATAGTTTAAGGAAGCCCCCAGAGGTCTATTTTCCAGCTATAATTCTCCAGGGTTAATACAGCAGTTTTCTGCTCCGCTTTCCAGCCAGGTAATCTGTCTTCCCTCGGAAGGGAGATGAACAGCAGCATAAATTTCAGGCAGGACACAAAAAGACATTTGCAAGAGCAATTCTCTTCCTTGAGCTACTGCCTGTTTCACTTACGGATCTGCTGCTTTTCTGTGAACTTGCAGCGTTTTCTTCCATGCAAATGAATTTTGAGGTGTTTGGAGGCACGTTGGCCTCTGTTGGCTGAGGGCGTTCAGCCTGGAGAAGAGAAGCTTCCAGAGAGGCCTTAGAGCCCCTTCCAGTGCCTAAAGGGGCTCCAAGAAAGCTGGAGAGGGACTTGGGACAAGGGCCTGAAGTGACAGGACAAGGGGCAATGGCTTCCCGCTACCAGGCAGGGATAGATGGGATATTGGGAAGGAATATCCCCTGTGAGGGAGGTGAGGCCCTGGCACAGGTTGCCCAGAGAAGCTGGGGCTGCCCCTGGATCCCTGGAAGTGTCCAAGGCCAGGTTGGACAGGGCTTGGAGCAACCTGGGCTAGTGCAAGGTGTGGCAAGGGGTGGCACTGGATGGTCTTTAATGTCCCTTCCAACCCAAATCATTTCGGGATACCAGTCAGCTGGACTGGCTCTTGAGATGGGCTCAGATGGGATGAAGGTATTTCCATGTGTCCTTTTCTTTCCCCTGTGTAGCTTTTTTCAGTTTCTGAAGGCAGCAGCTGGACCTGGGATGGGAGGATCTCATCTCAAAGTGCTGCTCCCTTTCCTGGAGGCCTTTGGGCCAAAGTGGGGCTGAGCTGTGGGGTGCAGCAGCAGAGCACGTCCCGATGGTGCCAGCTCCCAGTGCTCCAGTGGGAAGGGGGAGGCTGGCGCGCACCAGGGGTGGTTCCTGGGCTCACCTCTGCTCTGCTGGGCTCTGCGCAGGGCTGCTGCTGCTGGCAGGGCCGTGCGGGCATGGTGGCTGCTGCGGGATGCTGGTCGCTAAGCAACCAGCAGAGGTGGAGCTTTCTGGGTACCATTCCCAGCACATCCCTGCCTGTGTCCCCGCCTGAGCCCTGCCTGCCTGCTCTGGCATTCCCACATCCTCCCAGGCAGCATGGTGGGAGCTCCTGCTGCCCACACCACCCTGTTCTAGGGCAGAAGAACACCCCAGGGTGTCTCTTGGCATCACCAAACCCTGATCTGAGGTTTCTCTGCCCAAGATCACCAAAACCCTTCCCTGGGGAAGGAAGATGTCTTGAAGCTCTGTTGACTGTTTTGCTTGGGATCCCCACCTCAGCACTAGTTCCCTGCCTGGCTCTTGGAAGCAGGGCCAAAAGTGGGGACCCCAAGGCTCCTGCACCCTGAGACTCCCTGCAGCGCTCTGGCTGGATGTGTGGGTGGGCTGGATGTGGAATGGTGCAGGAGCAGCTTTCCCCCTGGGGAGAGTTGTGCCCAGGGAGCCTGGGTGCCTTGGGTCCTCCTTAGGTGGTGGCTGTGTTGGGACAGGGACACTCAGGTTGGCATAGGAGGGCTGGGGGTCCCTCAGGGTGACCCAACCCTGCCTGGGTACATTGTGGCCTTGACTCCTGTTTCTTTATGCCCTTCCCAAGACTGGGTGCTTGTAAGGTACTGGGAGGGTGTTTGGCTCAAATGACATCCCACAGGTGGGAAGAAGCTTTCCCTGTCTGCCTGGAGGATGGGGAGGATGTTCTGGGGGTGGCTTTAGCCCTTCAGTGCCTCCCCAGGGCTGGTTCATCACATGCCATGGGACTGGAGGATGTTGTGTGCTGAGTGTTGAGCACCTGCTTTCTCCCCAACCTTCTCCTGTCCAGCCAATGCTCCTTGCTGGACTTTGCTGGAAGAGCTGAAAGCCCCAGCTGTGCTGTCGGATCATGAATTTCCCCTCTCTCCAATCCTGGTGCATTCCCTACTCTGCTGACTGTGCAAGCCATGCCTTTTGAAAGGTCAGTGTTTCTCTGGAAGAGGCACATTCCTGGCTTTACATGGCTGCCTGGAGTGATAGAGGGGACAAACTGGGCAGCCTTTGGCTGTGCAGGAAGCCCCAATGGACTTCCAGACCCCTGGACTCTTCCCTGGAGCAGTGGGCAGGGATCAGGCAGTAGGGTGGGGTTGCTGGTGGCTGTGTAGGCACAGGGAATGCCTGGTTTGCTGCTGGATCCTGCTACGAGAATCTGTCCTTGATGCACCCGCTGCTCCTAAGTGCCATGCTCAGGGATCATGGGATCCTGTGCTCTGGGCTGAGTTTTGGGGTCCCTGTGAGCCTGCAGGCTGGTGTGTCTGTGCTGCCATGTAGGTGCTGTGACAGCGTGACTGTCCCCAGTCAGGGAAGGGACTGGTGAGCCGCAGGAATGGCTCTCAGGGAGCCGAGGCTCTGCCTGGGAGCAGAGGATGGTTTTTCACCACTGGTGACAGAGAGGAACTTCTGCTTGTGCTGTTGAGTGCCTGTCCCAAGGAGAGAGTGAGGGAATTGGGCTGGAACAGGAGAGCTCTGGAATAGCACCCATCCCTGTCACCTCTAAGGGCTGTGGGACTGTGGAGCTGCTGGGCAGGTGCAGGCAAGGCCCTGGCATAGCTGAAGGCATCAGTAGGGCCCGGCTTTTGGAGGTGAGATGGGAGGGGCCCGTGGGTGCTAAGGAAAGCAGGAAAGTCCCCAGAGCACTGAGCAGGCAAGACACGGTCTGCCCTGAGGATGGTGCTGTGACACCAGGGCTCAGTGGTGGCACATGATGGCTGTGGTGGTGCTGCTGGTCCCATCCTGCTCTGGTGGGAGCAGGGGGAGAAACCAGGGGGGACTGGGGGCTGCAGAGTGTGCTGGCTCTTCCCTCTCCCTGCTCTGTGGTGTCTGGGCTGTACTTCCATCTGCGGAGGCACTGGGTGCTTGCAGGGGCTGACCCACGGCTCTCCCGCCCGCCAGCGGGGACATCTTCATTGAGGTTGTGGAAGGTGTTTCTTGGCTTCTGAAGGAACACAGCAACTCATTCCTGGGCGTATTTACTCAGCTGGGAGGTGTCACTCAAAAGGGTAGGAGTGAAACCTTGTTTAAGGTGGCCCCAAATTTCCCAGGTCTGGCAAAAGGACCGTGTCCCACCATGCGAGGGGGAGCAGGGAGGATGCTGCCTTTGCATCCTGGCAGGCTCGGAGGAGGAGGAGACGCCTCAGCCCTATCCGCCTGGGATGCAGCAGAGGTCATGCGCCTCTTCCCTCTCTTTTTCTGGTGCCAGAAGGGTTGGGGCCAGAGCAAGCTGAAAGGAGGGTTTGGTCTCTCAGGATGGGCTCTGCCCCAGCTGCTCTCCGCACTGGTGGCTGAGTCGTGGTGAGCTGCCATCGCTGCCTGACTCCAGCCTGGCTCGGGGGACAGCTCCCTGTCAATTTGGTGGCTTCTTTTTCCCCCCCTAACTTTGTCATGATTCATTTTTGACATGTGGCACAATGCCTCTGGAGCCGCAGGGATGCTGATTGCGACTTCCAGGGTGTAGTTTTGTGGGATAAGCTCAGGCTGCTCTATTAACCCTGGATCGGGGGCTGGCACCATGGGCAGGAGGTCACTGCCTGTCCCCTGCAGGCGCTGATGCCAGGGAAAGATGCAGCCTGTGGAGGGGAGGCCCTCTGCTGCCTGTCATCTCCGTGTGCTCCAGGGTCAGATGTCTCTGCGCTGCCTGGCTCGGGCATGATGAGTGAGCAGATGTCTGGGCTTCTGACAACTGCTGACATAATGTAAATCCATAATTGCCCAAACACACATTCAACACATGTCAATTAAGACTGGGCTGGCTGCAGGAGAGCAGGGGGATGGGAGAGCCCCACGCTGTGTGCTCCTTTCAGGTGGCGGATCCCAAACTTTGTGGAGGTGTCACACAGGATCACTGCCCTCATGTAAGTGTGTTCCCATGAGATCATCCCACCCTTCCTGCCTTCGCTCTCCTATTTTTCCCCACTTGACCCAATTCTTCACTTGGCAGCTCCAGCCTGGCTGTCACACTCCATGTCGATGATGAGCCACTGTCTGCTCTGTCTGCTTCAGTGGTGCCTCAGCCTGGGCTTGGCTCCTTTTCCCTGGCTCAGCATCCCTGGGGAACTCCAGGTCAGTGGAGCTGAGCACACCAGCTCGACAGCCCGAGCTTGCCAGGCTGGCTTGGGGCAGGACAGCACCCACCTGTTTGGACAAAGGTGTCTGAAATCGCCAGCAAAGCCCTACAGGGCCTGTCCCCAGGAAGAGACTGGTCCAGCCAGCTTGGAGGAGCTGTTCCCACCCTCTCTGGTCAGACAGGCTCTGGGCTGGACTCGTCATCTCTGCCAGAGGGACAGGAGTGGACGTGTCCCTGTGGATTCCCTGGAAGCAGCCTCCTGTGGTCAGTCCGTGGTGATCTCCTCCACCGACAGGTTCAGATCTCTTTGCTTTTCCCTTCCTGAACTGAAGAATTATTCAGCTTGGAGAAGACCTCCAAGATCGACTCCAACCTTTGACTGATCACTGCCTTTTCAACTCAACTGTAGCACTGAGTGCCACATCTCGTTGTTTCTTGACCACCTTTAGGGATGGGAACTTCACCACCTACCTGGGCAGCCCTTTCCAATGCTTGGCAACCCCTTCAGTGGAGAAGTTTCCCCAAATATCCAATCTAAATCTCTGCTGTTGCAACTTGAGTCCGTTTTCTCTCCTCCTGTCCCTGTTCCCTGGGAGCAGAGCCCAACCTCCCCTGCCTGCCCCCTCCTGTCAGGGAGTTGTGCAGAGCCAGAAGGGCCCCCCTGAGCCTCCTTTGCTCCAGGCCGAGCCCTCTTCCCAGCTCCCTCAGCCACTCCTGGTGCTCCAGCCCCTCCCCAGCTCCATTCCCTTCCCTGGACATGCTCCAGCCCCTCAAATGTCTCTTGTTGTGAGGGTCCCAGAACTGGACCCAGCACTCAAGATAAGGAGCTGGCACTTCTCAATGCTGTGCTGCTATGGGGTGGGACAGCCGTGGGGTGGGACAGCTAAGGTCAGGTTGGCCAGACGAGGTGTCAGAGCTCACCTGGGCTGCTGTGAAACCTGCTCACAGGCTGGGGACCAAGGCATCTGAGGTGAAGAGGGAATGCTCATCCTGTTCTTCATGTCCCAAGGTGATGTTTTTGAGCTCAATACCATCCTGCTGGGCAGGAGAACAATATTCTCTCCTGGTCTGACATCCTTCCAAATGCTCCTGGCCAAGGGGTGGGAGGGAGCAGGCTTGGAGAGGATTTGGGGCACTGTGGTTGTAACCCTGCACATGTGTATGGGGACAAGGATGGATGTATGGGGTGAGGCTCGGGGGGAATGGAGGGACGATGCCTGCAGGCACCTCGTGGCTGCAGGGAGGGTGGGATGAGGTGGATGGTGGTGGCAGGGGAGGAGCAAAGCTCCTCCCAGCACCCCAGTGTCTGTCTGCTCTTGTGGGAATTGAGGTGCCTGTGGGATGCGCAGTGCAAGGCGAGCAGGGAACTGCTTTGCTGTAAAAGGAGAACACCAGAAGAGGCTGTGAATGTCTGGAAAAAGACTTGGAGATTAAAATACCCATCTGTGTGACTGACCTGAGAAACATTGAGGGAATAGTTGGACCTGAGGAGGGAGCATAGAGAGGGGGATTGAGACAAGTGTGCAGGGATGAGGGGTCGGAGAAAGTTTTGCATCAGAGGGCAAATTTCAGTGCTGTGATCACAAAGCTGTGCTGTCCCAGCTAACAGGGACCTGCAAGAGCCAGGAGGAGAGGAGTGAACCTCAAGGTCCATCCAGCTGCAGGCAGCAGGGTCTGTTCCCTTAGGGAGCAGCCAAGACCCTACAGGCAGAGGAGGAACCAAATGTGTCGGGCTGGCCCCAGCAGTGCTCCGTGCCCAACTGCCCCTGCCCAGATGGACAGAGAGGAGCTGCCGGGGCTCCAGAGACCTCCCTGGGCAGCTCCACAGGGCTCTGGAGACCTGCTGCTCTTCGACAGCCTCTGGATCAGCCCTGGGAAGGACCAAGGCTGGAACATGATGGACTTGAGCAGGCAGTTCCCACTCGGGGTGGAGTCACGTCCTGCAGGTTGGATGCTGGCTGTAGAGGACTTCTAAGACCCACCAGGGCTGTTGGCTTCTCAGTGCAGGGCTAAGCTGTCACTGCCAGCGGATCTCTGCAGGAGGGGTCACGGCAGCCTGGGGACAGTGGGGAGCTGCAGAGCTTCAAAGAGTGGAAAGGCAGAAGGAGCTTTGCTCTGGCTACTCAAGACAGGGACAACAACAGCCAGGATCGGGAGGGAGGGAGGCTTGCTGGGATGGAGCACAACTCTCTAAGGTGAGGAGGATAAAGCCCTGGCGCAGGTGGTGGTGTGGAAGAGGAGTTATGGAATTCCAGACTGGTTTGGGTTGGAAGGGACCTTAAAGATCATCCAGTGCCACCCCCTGCCAGGGGCAGGGACACCTTCCACTATCCCAGGTTGCTCCAAGCCCCGTCCAACCTGTCCTTGGACACTTCCAGAGATCCAGGGGCAGCCACAGCTTTACTGGGCACCCTCTGCCAGATCCTCCCCACCCTCACAGGGAAGAATTTCTTCCTGATATCTGATCTAAATCTCTCTTATTTTTGTTTGGAATGGTTCCCCCTTGTCCTATTGTTCTCTCTTCATGTCAAAAGCCTCTCTCTCTATTTCCAGTGCCCTTAGGCACTGGAAGGGGCTCCGAGGTCTCCCTGGAGCCTTCTCTTCTCCAGGTGAACACTCCCAGTTCTCCCCGCCTGGCTCCAGAGCAGAGGGGCTCCAGCCTGCAGAGCATCCCTGTGGCCCTGGGAGAGGAGCCTTATCCCCCCCTCCTCTCCACCACTGTCTGTTCAAGCTCTTCGGGCCGGGAGGGATGGAGCTGCTCCCTGTGTTGAGCTGAGTGGATTAAAGCACCTCTTGAAGCATTGTCTCCCTCCGCAGTGGGGGCTGCGGGGGCCTAGAGGAGATTACAGGGGCTGCGGGGCCCGGGGCTCCCGCGTCAGCCACATCCGGAGCCTCGCTCACCTCTGTGAGTCAGCGTTCGGTGCCGGTGATTCACAGCTGTGCTGCGCGACAGCCGCGAGCTGCTGCAGGGCGCGGATTAATGGGCTGGAAGGAGGGCAGCGCGGGAGGAGCGAGAGAAGATGTGTTCCCTCATCTTATCAGCGTTTCCCAAGCCTGGCTGCCAGGTACAGCAGCTCTGAGCTGGGGAGATGTGCTCTGCCTGCCAAGGAAGCTCCAGCACAGCTGGCACAACTGTAAATCATAGACTCTCAGAATGGCTTGGGTTGGAGGGACCTTAAAGACCATCGTGTTCTGCACCCCTGCCATGGGCAGGGGCATCTTCCACTGTCCCAGGCTGCTCCAAGCCCTGTCCAGCCTGGCCTTGGACACTTCCAGGGATCCAGGGGCAGCCACAGCTTCTCTGGGCACCCTGTGCCAGGGCCTCAGCACCCTCACAGGGAACAATTCCTTCCCAATATCCCACCTATCCCTGCCGTCTGGCAGTGAGAAGCCATTTCCTCTTGTCCTCTCACTCCAGACCATTGTCCAAAGTCCCTCTCCAACTCTCCTGGAGCCCCTTCAGGCACTGTAAGGGTCTCTAAGCTCTTCCCAGAACATTCTCTTCTCCAGGCTGAAATCCATTCAGCTATTCTGAACCAACCCAAGCACAACTGTTATGTTTCAAAAATCTTATTTGGGTATCTTTCCGTGTCCTTTCTGGGCTCAGATACCCTCCCCTGGAGCCATAAGAACTGCCCACAGGTACCATCCTCTCGGGGCCTTGGCCCATCCTCGGTGCTGTAGCACAGAGTGGGGTCAGAGGTTGTTCTGCATTCTCAGTGCATGGCTGGGCCACTGCTTCCCAGCTTCTGCTTTCCTTCTGAAGGACTTTGCAGAGCAGGTGCCCTGTGCCAAGCTGAATCCTGATAGTAGGGGGGTTTTGGTTGCATTTTGCAAGTCATTGAGGAGATCTCAGTATGGCCCCAGTTTCGGTGTTTGTAGTGTCTGGGCACTTGGCTGCCAAAGGATTCTCCTCAGCTTTGTGGGGACACATTTCTGTACAAATTTACAGCAACAGCATTTGAGACTAGGGAAGTATTTTCTTAGCAGAATAGAGTCAAAGCCAGGTAAGAAAGGTTGTTCCAGGCTGAACCTCTTGCCATCCATCTCTGCCAAGACTGCTGTGGGCCAGCCCAAGGGGCATGTCTGGCCATGGTCCTTCCCTGGATGTTATTCCTGGCTCCTATTTAATCTCCTTTGACACCTTTTTGGTCTTTCTCTGTATCTGTGAGATGCTTCAGAAGATGGAAATTTCCAAGTTCCAGTTTCCCTGCAGCAACTGGAACCCAGCTAAGCCACACGTGTTCTTTAGGACTCGGGGATTGAGAGTTTCAAAGTCTCAGGTTTAGGGGTGGGTGCTGTGGGCACGTCTGGGGATTTTGATGCTTTGGGGTTTGTGCAGGCTGAGGGGAAGGGGTTAGGGTGTGTTGGCTGTGCAGTGGTGCATTAATGTGGATAAACCATACATTATAAATACATCCTGAATAACAAACAGGCAGGGAAGGCAGCCTGGGCAGGGCTGATCGCTGCTCAAAGACAACCAGGAATGTCTAAAGGATGTTAAGCTGGAGGGAATGGGAATGAATCCATTCCCCAGGATGGGGTATGGGCACTTCTCACATTGTGCAGCAGCTCTGGGGCTGAGGTGTCCCAGCTCCTGGGGGATGACGGGAGCTGATGGGGGGCTGGAGCATGTGGGGCTCATGGAGGTGGGAATGGGGCAGCTCCACTCCGGCTCCTTCAGGCTTGGTGGAGTGGCCTGTACCCTCCCTGTCTCCTCCACGGAGGGTGGGGAGGGCTGGTGGCTCCTCTCCTCTGTATCCTTGTTTATCCTACACAAGGAGCTGCTCTGGGAAGGTGGGGTGTTCCCCTCAATAGGTGCTTGCCGGGGCCCTGGATCTGGTGAGCACAGCTCCTGGGAAGCTTTGCTTTTCTGGTTGCATTTCGTAAATCATTGAGGAGATCTCAGTATGGCCCCAGTTTCGGTGTTTGTAGTGTCTGGGCACTTGGCTGCCAAAGGATTCTCCTCAGCTTTGTGGGGACACATTTCTGTACAAATTTACAGCAACAGCATTTTGAGACTAGGGAAGTATTTTCTTAGCAGAATAGAGTCAAAGCCAGGTAAGAAAGGTTGTTCCAGGCTGAACCTCTTGCCATCCATCTCTGCCAAGACTGCTGTGGGCCAGCCCAAGGGGCATGTCTGGCCATGCTTCATCCCTGGATGCTGGTCCTATTTCAGCTTCTGGGGAGCTTTGCTTCAGGGTGAGTCCAGGGGTTCGTGGGGACCCCAGGCACTGGAGTACTGTCCAAGATAAACTGGAAAACACAAGGATAGAGATCAGCGAGCCTGGTTGGTGTAGGAGGCCCTGGAGGCTTCCTGGAGCAGGGGGCACATCTGTCCCATGGGCCCCAGGGCATGGCACAGCATGTCCTGCCTCTGGGGTGGGGGTAGGTCACAGGACCCTGGTGTGGGTAGCATTGGGAGGGCTGGGTTGGGCTGGGGGTTCCCTGCAGTGCAATTGCAGTTCCAGGGCAGGACTGAGGTACCTTCTCTTCTGCATCTGAGTCCCCTCTGTCCCAGTGTCCTGGGGTGTCCCCTACAAGGAAGGTCAGAGCTGATAAAGGAAGCCCATGTGCTTCTGCCCACCCTGCTGTATCTCTGAGTTCACTCGCTCTTTCTTCTCCCTTCTCTGATCCCTCTTGCATCCCTTCCCTTAAAAACATTTGTCTCTTATCTTTGATTATTGCCTGTGAGGCCTGAGCACCCTGGAGGCCTCTGCGCTGCCCTTGCCTCGACAAAAGCTGAAAATCCTCTTTCTTCCCATGCCTGAGCACCGACAGAGGGGCCATGTCCCTCCCTGCAGCATCCTGGGATCTGCTGTGCCGTGGGTACCAGGGGGATGTTTCCATGCATAGCAGAGGGTTCCTCCTCATCTGCCCTATGGATTCTCCTTGGAGCTGTGGGTCTTCCCTAAGGACAGGCTGCTCCCTGCTGTTCCTGTCCTGGTGGAGCCACCTTGTCCCATGAGTCAGTACCCCTGCCCCTGTTCCTTAGTGTGGTGTGGAATCCTGCCATGGGCAGGGGGGCTGTGTTGCACATGCTTGTCTTATTTAGTCTCGTTTGGGGACACTCTGGGGTTTTTCAGGTCCTGGTCCTGTTTCAGTCTGTTGATGGAAATGGGGCTCATGGCTGAGCAGCCACGGGGGCCCCTCTCTGTGACAAATGTTCCTCATGGCTGGGAGATGGTCAGATGGGGAGGAACCAGAGGGAAGCCTGCACTGGTGTCTAGATGTTCAGAAAATGTGAGCCAGGCATCCCAAAAATTGGACTTGGGCTAAACCCCACAAATGTTCAAATAGCAGCCCCTCCAGTGAGTGCTCTGAGGTAGGTGCTGAGGACAGAGCTGAGCAGACATTGACAGGGACAAGTGGTCCAAGTGGGGTGTTTTGCGAAAAGAGTAGTGTGGGCATGGATCAATGCATGGATCAGCTGTGCCATGCCAGAGCCTCTGGCCTCCCAAATCCTCCCTTCTCCTGGTCAGACGGGGGAGGGCAGCAGGAACACATGTGGAGACAGTGTCTCCCTGTGACCAGGGGTGACTGGGATGACTGAGGGTGCCTCTGATGGCTGGAGGTTTCAGGGAATGATGAGCCCTCACCTGGATTTAAACCCTCAATGATTAATGGGGTTTTTCCTTCTTGGGGGCCTGAGATGGCAGCTGGATATAGGATGAGGCTGGTCCCAAACGCCAACATCCCCCAGGTGGCTGAGGGGCAAGGAGGGTGTCTTGCTGTGACTGAGCCCCACGTGTCTCAGTGTCCACTGTTGGGATTGGGTGATCTCAGGAAGGGGACACAGAGGGGATAGTCCTTTCACCCAGTACAAGGCCAGTGCAGCAGCTCTTGGCCAGTCTGGTCCCCACAGTCCCCTTCCTGAGCAGCGAGAGCCATCGTGCCCTGTCGGCCCAAGAGCCAGCCCCGAGCAGGGTTAGTGCAGCTCAGGGCCCAGTGCCATGTTCCCACTGCTCCAGGCATTCCTTCCTGCTGGCACTGATCTGTGGCAGCCCTTCCTCTGCTCCAGGATGCAGGGCAGTGGAGCAGCTCCTTCCTGCAGTGCCCCCAACACTTCCCTCCATCCCTGTGGGCATGCCAGAGTCCAGGGAGGGATGTGCCCAGGGCTAGTTTGGATGATGTTTTTCAATTGATTTTCCAGCCTTTCCAGCACAGCAGGGATTGGTTTTGCCAGCCCTCCCTCCCTCCACCCCAGGTTTTTTTCTACCAAATTAATGAGAAACATGTTGGTGCTTGAAGTCAGAGGCTCTATCAGCAGCCCTCTGCCTTTCTCCAGGTTCCCAAATGCCTCCAAAAGGATGGCTGGCAACTTTGCCAGGGTGATGGTGCAGGGATGAGAAAGATGCCCCTCCACCCCCACAACATCCTCTGCTGGGACCTAAGGACTTACTGGGATGCTGAACTAAAGCCAAAGCCCAGCTGAGCCCTGATCACTTCCAGGACGTGAGCTGCGTCCCACTGTGGTCTGAGGGAGCTGGCTCTGCTTCCCTGCCTGAGTCACTAGATTGTGCTCCGGGTGGCAGTGGAGGATGCAGGCAATGCCCTCCTGTGCCATGTGGTATCACAGGGATGGGAGGAAACGGTGCCATGGGGTCAGCAGGAGCAAGGGAAGACTCTCCAACAGCACTGCCTGTGCAGGAGCTTGTCTCCGTGCTTGCTTGGGGGTCACTTTTGGGGTGGAGTGGGCACCTGTGGGGTCCCTAAGGTGCTGCTTCTCCCAGGAGGCATCTTGGTGTGGTTTCTTGGTGGGTGAGGAGGTGCAGCATCAGGCCCTGGCCCATCTCCATGGGATGACTCAGGAATTAGCTGGGTCCTCACTGAGCCTGTTCTCACCATGGCAGTTTGGGGCGTCTCTTCTGGGAGGTGTCACTGTAGCTGATGTCCTTCTGCTGGCCCCATCCCTGCGCTGAAACACAGATGAACGTCTCTTGGGCTCTGCCTCCCCCACCAAAGTGCTGCCTGAGTTGGCCTGTGCCAGCCCAAGGGGTTCGTTTGCCTCTCCTTAGAGAGAAACTGTGGGAGCTCGTCCACGGGGGTGCCAAGAGGATGGGGCCAGACCCTGCTCAGTGGTGCCAGGGACAGCCCCAGGGGCCACGGGCACAAACTGACACACAGGAGGGGCCCTCCAAGCTCAGGAGACACTGCTGCACTGGGAGGGTGGCCGAGCTCTGGTGCAGATGCCCAGGGAGGTGGTGGAGTATCCATCCCTGGAGAGACTCAAAAGCCACCTGGACACATCCTGGGCAGCCGGCTCTGGGTGGCCCTGATGGAGCCCGGGGCTAGGCAAGGTGACCTCCAGGGATGCCTCCGCCCAGCCTGTGATTCACTTCTCGAGCGCAGTGCAGTGGCCTCTGGCCTGGGCAGTGTGCAAGTGTTCAGCAGGGCACAGTGGCACAGTGGAGTCCTCCATGGGCACAGTGAAGGTGCTGATGCCACAAGACCCAAGTGCCAACAGGACCCCCTTTGAAACCTGTAGCTGTTCAGGTCTCCCTAATCCTTGTGTACCCTGGGGGTCTCACCAGTAATGGAACTATTAAGGCTGGAAAGGAATTCTGTGTGTCAAGTCCAACCCTTAATTGCAGTGTCAAGGCCACCACCAACCCATGTCCTCAAGTGTCACATCTGTATGTCTTTTAAATTCCCTCAGGGATGGTGACTCCACCACTGCCCTGGGAAGCCTGCACCAGTGCCAGACCACCCTTTCCATGAAGGTTTTGGAGCCAAGAAGAGTTTCCACAGGCCCCTCTGCAGTTAGTGGGTAGTGGATGCAATGGATGCCTTCCAGCCTGACACCCCAGAGCTTGAGCCCCTTTCTCTGGGTCCATCATTGCTTCCTGTCAGGGATGGAGGGAAGATCCTTCCTGCCCTTGTTTTCCCTAGGCTACCTGATGGAGTCACCCAGGGACTCTGTACAGTTGTGGGTGACACCAGCCCTGACCAGTGCTGAATAGCCAAGAACTGGTAGCCCCCAGCCCCAAACCCCAGTGGCTGCACCTTCCTGGAGAGTGGGGAAAGGGGGAGATTCAGGCCTGGAAGTGCCATCAGGGTTGCTGAAGCTGCCCAGGCACGGTGGGTGCTCCCATGGGGGCTGCAGGGGCTGGGGAAGCTGCAGGCCCCGCTGGCCCCTGGCCTGCCTGAATTGTGGGGATTGCACTGCCGAGGTGTTGGTTTAGGGTGCAGACCTGTGGAGGAGTATGAGTTTGGTGGGAAGTGTGGGATTACTGGTTCTCCTTTGTTGCAGGCTTCTGCGCTTCAGAATGGGACCCCTGGGCTGTCCCAGTTCAGTGGCTCAAGAGTCCCTGTGAAGGTGCCCAGCCCTGGGGAGGGCTCAGCAGGAGGGCTGTGGGGGCTGGGACCCTGTCTCTGCCCATCTGGTTCCCCTAGGGCTGATGTTCTTGGCTGGGGAAACAGCCCATGAGCATCCCAACCCATGGGTACCACTTGGGGAGCTCATACTGATGAGCTGCTGGGCAGTTTGGGTTTCTCCCTCTACATCCAGCGTGGTCGCCCACACAGCGGGTGCCTGTATTCTGATAGCCAGAGCCTGACAGGAGGCTCCCAGCAAGTCCCCAGACTTGTCCTTTTTCCCCTTGGGTTCCTGGTGGCTCGGAATGCCCAGGACTTCCATCAGCGTGTGCTGGAACTGGTGGGTCCTGTGAGCACGCCTGCAGAGTGTCCCTTCCCCGTGTTTGCTCTGTGGGGCTGTCTCTCCCAGGGGACAAGGAGGGGACGCGTGCCCTGGAGCCAGGGATGTGCCGGGTGTCACGCTCGGCACTTCACCCTGGACAGGGCCGATGAAAGAGCCTCTGTTCAGCCGCCGCTGCGGGGACAGCTCGGAGCAGCCTGGGACGAGCGGGGTGCTGGCGTTTGATGGCATCACAGTGTTTGCTGCCCGGGGACCCACTGAAGGGCCGGGGAGTGCAGGACAGTGCCGGGTTACTGTGGGACAAAGATGCAAAGCCGAGCTCTCCTTCCCCGCCGGGCGTGCGCAGGGAAGGATCCCGGCAGGAGCGCCCGGCTCGGGTGAGTCAGGTGTTTGCGGGCACGGGGGGCGATGGGGCTGGCACCGGCATCGCGGGGAGACGCTCCCAGCACGCCTGGGAGGGCAGCCAGGCGCTGGGCCGGGAAGGCAGCCCGCTCCCAGCTCCCATCCCGGCTGCGGCTGCAGTGCACATCCATCCATCCGTCACTGCGCGGGGCGTGGGAAGAGGCGGCTCTGCAGAAAGCGTTGCCTCGAACGCAGCGCCAGCCCGGCGGGATGAGCCGTGCCGGAGCCATGAGGAGCTGGCACCCAGGTAGGGCCCCCTACGCCCACTGCGTGATGCTCGGCCCTGCTGCTGCTGCTGCCCTGGGCTTTAGCCAGCAGCGAGTGCGTGGGAACGGCTGGGTGGGATGCAGCTCCAGGAGCCTGGGGATGATGGGGGCAGTTGGACTTGATCTTAGAGGTCTTTTCCGAACTTGCCGGTTCTATGATTCTGTGATGGGGCACTTTTACAGCTCAGGACACTGCAGATCTCTGCCCCTGCCAGTCCCCCGTGAGGAGATCAGGGTTCAGTCCCCAAAAGCAGGGGATCCCCGGTGTTTCTGATCCCCCTCTTCACCATAAATAGCTCATATGATTCTCTGGCCCTACTGCAGAGCAGCACAGGAGAGTTCTCAGGCTGCAGTGCAGAGAGGTTTGGGGATTTGTGTGTCCTGTGCCAGGGGGTGGCTCTGGGGCTCAAGGGTGGCACTGGGGCTCAGGGTGCTGTGTGCTGCTGGGGCTTTGGGGCTGCTTTCCTTGTTTGCTGTTTCTGTGTCCCTGGAGGATACCCAGGACTCCCTGTCGGGCTCCCCTCAGGTTTCCAGGATGGCCGCAAGGCACTGCCTTTGCTCCTGTCCCCTGCCAGCTCAGCCCCTGCCCGGTCAAAGTGCTGTGTGCCACAGCCCTGGTGAGCATCTGCATTCTGCTTGGGGGCTGGCAGGTAGCTGGCCCCCTGCCCCGTGCCGTGCAGACACTGCCACCCCCGCAAGGTGCTCCCCATGTCGGTCTGTCTCTGTAGCAGCATCTGTCCTCTGGTGTGATCCCACAATGTGAGGGGGGCTTTGCTGCCACCATCAGCCCCATGGGCCCTTGGCAGGGGTGAGGGAGGAGGTCACTGCGTTGTCACCCATCTCTGTGCTGCCCTCTTGTGCTGGAGCCCATAGAACCCAGTTTGGGCACTCAGCAGGGGGCTGCTGCCTGCCTGTGACCAAGATGCTCCAGAGGTGAAGCCTCATGGATGGGCAAAAGCCCCTGCAGGGAGTGAGGAGGGTAAGGGGGAGCCCAGGAGAAAAGGGGGATGCTCAGCCTTGGAAACCAGACTGGCAGCTGGGAGTGACTGGGCAAGGGAGGGGGAGAGCAGGCTGCAGGGAAGGAAAGCCTCTGGGAGAGGAGCACTGCAGAGGCTGGAGCTGGGATATGCTGGGAGAGTGCTGGGGCAAAGCAACTGGGAAATCTACACTCCGGCTTGAAGGGGAAGGAAGAGGAAAACACCAAGGGAAGGAGGAGCAGGCAGGGAGATGATGGGAGGAGATTCCAGGCATGACAAGCAAGTCTGCCTCTGATCCTGCTAAGGCTTCCTTTGCAGTCACCATTCCCACGTGCCTGTTCCAGTAGCCTGGAGCTCCATCTGGCTCCAGCCCTCTCCCCTGAGGAGAACATCCCCCAGCCCCCTAGGCTCCAGCTGCAGCAGGATCGAGCCAGCCTTTGCTGGAAACTGGGCTTGTGCTGAAAACTTGCCCTTGCTGAAAACTAGGCACAGGGCACCAGGGCCTGTGGGTGCCAGGAGGAGCCCTTAGGCCACTGCCCTGCAAAGGGCAGGGTCTGGGGGTCTGTGCCTGCTGCCTCCTGCCTCCAACAGCCTCAACACAGGAGCTGCTCCAATGGGACAGACACAAGCAAGGCTGAGTGCTGGGAAGGACTGGGACAGGCTGGGAAGGCTGGTGCCCAGTGGGATGGGGTCCTGCTCCTGCTGTGGTAAATATTTAGAAAGAAATTAAATTATCTAGTCTCCATCAAGTTCACTGCAGTTGTGGTGTAAACTTCTTCTACAGGTTTGTGACAGCAGCTATTTCAGTGAATTTGTCCCTTCGGCAGCACGCTGGGACCTGTGTCCTTTCTGAACCCATGGCCCCCACTCCAGGGTCTCTGTGCTGGGGTAGCAGGAGCTGAGTTTGCATACAAAAGGTGGAGCACACAAAAGGGATGGGCAGGGCTCCATGGCCACTGCTCCCTGTCTGTGCTGTGCTGTCCCCTCCCATCGGGGACAGCTCCTGCCCACAGCACAGAGCTGCTTCCAGGGCAACATCTCCTTCTGCAGCTCTTGAGGGCATGGGCAACGCCATGGGGAAAAAAAAGAGGGACAAGGGGCTGGGGCAGGTTGCACTGTGAGTGCTGCTTGAGCCCTTACAGAGCCTGCAGATGTCCCCAGGGTGCTGAGCACCCTCAGCCTGCCACAGAGGGGCCTTGTTGGCCTTGGTGTCCTTTCTCCCACAGCCCTGGGTGCAGGTGAGTGCAAGTGACCAGGCTGCCATGGAGGGTGGCAACATCCCACTGCTGGTGCCACCATTCCCAGGGGCTTGGTGCTGCTGGGCTGAGCCTGACCCTCAGCTGCAGCAGCACCAGGGTGAGTGGGAGAGCTGGAGGAGCCCCAGCCTCCCCACTCAGCCCCAGGGTAGGCCGGGAACGGCTCCTGAATGTGGCCCATGTGGCTGTGGCCGGGAGTGTGGCAGTGCCAGCGTGGTCCCTCCATCGTGGCTGTGCAGCTGCAGGGCTCAGCTGCAGTGGGGCCATGCCTGGGGCTGCTGCCCCTGCCAGCCCTGGCTCCCTTGAACAGCTCCTGGATCCCAGCAGTGACCCTGTGCAGGGACCAGAGCCTCCCCAGCATGGGTGCAAGGCCAGATACTGAAGGGATTCCCTGCCCTGGGAGCAGGAAGATGGTCCCTGGGGATTTGCCAGGCTCCCTTACCAGAGCTCTGCCACCCTGGCACTGCTATGCTGTGCTCTCACTGGCTTCAGCTGCAAGCCAGTCCCTGGATCAGGCTCCTGGCCCACCATCAGAAGATTGGAACTGGAGCTTAAGATGCAGAAGTGAGGTGGAATGAATTCCCAGCTTGCTACCCTTAAAAAACCCCCTCATTTCCTCAGAGATGACTGCAGAGAAAAAGTAGTTCGGAAGAAAGTTTAGAAATGCAAAGTGAAAAACTCAGCAAACAGTTTTTGGCCCAAAGTGATGCATTATCATTTTAGAGGTTTCACGTTGATTAAAAATTCACACACTGAGATCCAAGTGAAAGCACTTAGGAATGATCCATGCAGGGATTGGGGCTGGGAGCGAGCAACTGCTTGAATTTGCAGTGGAAAAACAGCAGCCCTGTTTCCTCTGTGGAAAAAACAAACCACTGGTGACCTCTGCAAGGTCTGGCAGCCTTGACCGAGCAGTGAGGTCTGTCAGGGGGAGCTGATGCTGCCCAGGGCCAGTTGTCCAGCCTGTCACAGCCAAGAGAACACGGCCTTGGGACAAGGGGGTGAAATCCTGGGCCTTTGGGGATGAACTGAGGCATCTGTGTTGACCACACAGCCAGCAGAGGCACGGGAGCGGAATATTCCCAGGATCTCTTGGCTGTGAATCTGGCGGAAGGCGTAGGCTTGACTCCCTGTCTTCTCCATCACCTCCTCTCTGTTCCCTCCACCCCCAGAGCCAGTTTTAGTTGTTTTCCTGGGAAGGTTTCACATCTTCCCACTGCTGAGGACACCTGAAGGGCAGCAGTGCGACAGGAGCTGTGATGTGGGATGGGTTTACTTCGTAACAGTGAGTCTGGGGGTGACACTGAGCTAAGCCTGAGCAGTGCTCCAGGGATGGGGCATCCAGAGGGTCCTGGGCAGGCTGGAGGAGGAGTGGGCTCATTAAATTCAACCAGGCCAAGTGCGGGGTCCTTCACCTGGCTCAGGGCAGCCCCAGCACCAGCACAGGCTGGGGCCTGAGTGAGTTGAGAACAGCCCTGGGAGAAGGACTTGGGGGTGCTGGTGGTGACAAATTGGATGTGACCTGGCCATGGTCACCGGCAGCCCAGAAACCAACCCTGTGCTGGGTTGATCCCACAGCGTGGGCAGAGGTGAGGGGGGGGTTTCTGCCCCTCTGCCCCCCTCAGGTGAGACCCCACCTGCAGAGCTGCCTCCAGCTCTGGGGACCCAACATCAGAAGGACTTGGGGCTGTTGGAGTGAGCCCAGAGGAGGCCACAGAGATGCTCCAAGGGCTGGGGCCTCTCAGCTGTGGAGCCAGGCTGGGAGAGCTGGGGGTGCTCACCTGGAGAGGAGAAGGCTTCAGGGAGACCTTAGAGCCATTTCCACTGATTAAAGGGGCTCCAGGGGTGCTGGAGAAGGACTTGGGACAAGGGATGGAGGGACAGGACAACGGGGAGTGGATTTCAACTGCCAGAGGGCAGGGATAGATGGGATATTGGGGAGTTTTTCCTTATGAGGGTGCTAAGGCCCTGGCACAGGGTGCCCAGAGAAGCTGTGGCTGCCCCATCCCTGGAAGTGTCCAAATCCAGGTTGGATGGGGCTTGGAGCAACCTGGGATAGTGGAAGGTGTCCCTGCTCATGGCAGGGGTTGGAATTGGAATGGGATCTACAGGCATTACTCAGGGCTGCTGGTGTGCCTTCTCCGTGGGCAGGGATAAGACCACAGGGACACAGATGCTCCAACTGAGCCACCTCGTGCAGCCACAGCCCTCAGACTTGCGTGGGGATGATCCTAGCAGGTCCTGAACAGCTGGACATGGCCTGGTGGGGAGCTGGCAGGGCCTGAGCAGCCTGAGTGGCGAGAGGGTGATGATCCAAAGGGTGCTCCATGACCTGTGGAGTCTGAACCCTCCTGGGACACCTGGCCAGCCCAGACTATATTGGCATAAAAGGTTTCAAAACCATAAGGGTTCCAAAAACATGTTGCTGAGCATCCCTGCATGCAAAGTGCTTTCCTCTCCATGTTCCTGGCCCTGGGTTTGTTTTTCAGGCAGCTGGGGCTGGAGGCAGGAATCCACAGGGTCCCATGCTGGCCGTGGGAACCCAGTGTGCTCCTGCTGGGGAGGCCAGAGGAGAGCAAACCAGTCAGCCCGGAAGCAAGCTGTGGAGCTGTCCATGTTTGCCATTTCCTGTGTCAGGGCAGCCTTTCCCCTGACTCACAGCCTGGCTTTTCCTCCCACTCCTAGAAAACATGAGTGGAGGTCCTGGCGGGTGCAGGGGTGTGGGAGCAGGGGGTCAGAGCAGCCTCACTGCCTGCTGTGAGTGCAGGGATGGGGAATGAGCCCATGCCCTGCCCATGGTGGGTCCCTGTCCCTGGTGGGTCCCTCTCACCGGTGTCCCCCTCTCACTACTGGCTCTTCTCCTCCAGCTCATAGTATGAAATCCTGGTGTCCTGTGCTGCTGCTGCTGCCAGCCCTTTGCAAAGCCACCTCCCGGCACAGACAGGGAGCCGGAGGCTGGCACTGGATCTGTGTGTGGAGAGAGAGCTGGGGTCTGGCAGTAGATCTGTGCATGGACAGGGAGCTGGGGTCTGGCACTCGATCTGTGTGTGGAGAGAGAGCTGGGATCTGGCAGTAGATCTGTGCATGCACAGGGAGCTGGGGTCTGGCAGTGGATCTGTGTGTGCACAGGGAGCTGGGGTCTGGCAGTGGATCCGTGTGAGGCAGAGACTGGCACATCCCAAGCCTGTCCCAGCCTCCCCTGGGTAGCCAGGGCATCCCAGTCGGCAGCTGCCCTGGCAGCACCCCCCAGCCCTGGGTGACACCTGCTGTCTCTTCCCCGGGTGGTGGTGACCAGCCGGTGACCGGCGGTCATGACAACGGAGACAGGCCCCGGCTCGGAGGTGAGGAACGCGCAGGAAGAGGCTCCGCAGCAGCTGTTGGAGGCAGCCGCCCAGGGCCCCACGGCCGCGCCCAGCCCTGCCGGCCGCGACACCGACCCTAATGAGAAGCCCGGGGCACAGCCCGACACCCGAAACATGGAGCCGGTGAGTGGGTGATGGCCAGGGGCTGTGAGAGGGGACAGGTGGGAACAGCACAGGAGGGGATGTGCCACCGCTCACTGCTGCCTGTGGTGCAGGAGCCCGGTGAGGTGGGCACGTCCCCTGTGACTGAGGGGGACATCCCTGAGAGGAACCCCTCAGCCAGGGCAGTGGGTGGGCTCTGCCTTCTGCCCCAACTGCCCACACAGCTCCAGGCAGGCAGGGCAGGCAGCAGGAGCCGTGTGGCAGCCAGGAGTGCCAGCGGGGTGAGAATGGCACTGCTGGCTGGAACACGGGGAAGGAGTGGGCAGTGGTTCCATGTCCCCAGCTGAGCTGCCCCGTGCAGGGCTGGGAGCCGCGGCTGCAGCCGGTGTTACCTGTAGAGCTGCTGGGGAGCTGAGCTTCCGCACTGGTGGTTGGGCAGGGAGGATTTGGGTGCTGAACAGACCCCAGGTGTCCATTTTCCAGGGACCTCGGCTGTGCTGGCAGTGTGGGTTGGTGGAACTGGCCTTGGCTGGGGACTGCCCCTCACCAGCTGCCCTGCTCTGCTGTGCAGAGCCTTCCCTCTCTGCCTTGTGTCTCTCTGGCAGTGGTGCCAGGTAGTCCTCTGTGTCTCCCCACTCCAGGGCACAGACATGGAGGACAAGGACTACAGTGAGACCGATGGACTCTCTGACAAAACAACTCCCAGCAAGACCCAGAAGTCACCCCAGAAAACCACCAAGAAAGTGAAGAGTGCCCTGTGCAGGGTGACCCTGCTCGATGCCTCCGAGTACGAGTGCGAGGTGGAGGTAAGTCCCAGATTTGGGGGACTGTAATGGCACCAAGGAGGGAACACTTCTGGGACCCTGCCCAGTCCAGAGAGTCATCAAGGACAGGACTAGGACAGCTTTGTAGTACCTCTGTCCTAGGGAAAAGCACCCACAAAAATAGCCATTTAAGCTGAAATTTCAAAATTACTTAAAAATCTGGAAAGAAAGACCCTTACAGGAATTTCAGCCCAGTGAAACCAAAGTTGGCAGCTACTCACAAGAGAAAACAGTGTCTAAGTCAGAAGCTTAATGGCTGGGGATAGAGCTCAACCTTGCAGTTCAGGCATCTGGCAGTGGCTGCAGGATGGGATAGAGGGGACACACACCTGGCAGTGTCTGCAGGGAGGGAGGGAGGGGGCATGCACCTGATGGTGGCTACAGGATGGAACAGAGGGGACACACACCTGGTAGTGGCTGCAGAATGTGACAGAGGGGACATGCACCTGGCAGTGGCCACCTGAGCACTGGGAGATGCTGCAGGGCTGCTTCAGCCACCGTCAGCATGGGCAGGTCTCCCTTCCAGGACAGCTGGAGGACACCCAGAATTCACTCAAGAGTTGGGGCTGGTGTTTGTGGAAGGTTCTAGTGGCCCTGCCGTGGGGACAAGGCAGCAGGGAGCAGAAGCACATCCCAGGAGCCCCTATTCCTATCTCCAGCACTTGCTGCTGTCTCCTGTCCCCAGGCTGGGAAGGCAGTGCTGCTCCAAACCACACCATGAGCCCGGAGGGAGGGAGGAACATTTTTAAGGACTGACAATTTTGCTTAAAAATTAAAAGCTGAGGTTGTTCAGGAGCAGGGATCTGAGAGCCTTTGCCAGAGAGGCCTTTACCCTGGCTCTGGCAAGTGGCACATGGGTGTTTGCTGGCAGCATGGAGCAGATCTGTGTGTGGGTCCTGCCTGCCTCAGGGCTTGGCTGCCTAGGATTGATGAATGGAGGAAGTGTGGGAGCAGGGAGCACCCTGAGGCTGGCTGGGGGTCTGGCCCCTGCCCATGGCATGGGAGCAGGGCCTTTGATCTC
This sequence comes from Pomatostomus ruficeps, assembly GCA_013400735.1. Classification (NCBI taxonomy): domain Eukaryota; kingdom Metazoa; phylum Chordata; class Aves; order Passeriformes; family Timaliidae; genus Pomatostomus; species Pomatostomus ruficeps. The sequence goes on along the minus strand of VYZT01055576.1, from coordinate 27,129 downwards.
TGTGCTCCTGCAGCCCTGGCCATCACTTTAGCAGTAAAATTGGTCACAAAGCTGTGGAAAGATGGGTTGGCAGCAGGATGAAAATTTTTCTGAAGAAGGAAAGGAGCAGAGCATCCCAGAGGCTCATGAGCCTTGGCAGAGTCGTCCTTCCTCTGACTTTCCCCGGAGCACTGGCCAACCAAACTGGGATGGCAGGAGAATCTCAGGTCACAGGTGCTGGCAGAGCAGAGCAGAGCAGAGCAATGCCCCTCACCATGTCACCCAAGGATGCGATAAACTGCTCTTTAAGAAAGCCATATGGGACACAGGGGAGAGGGTTTGGGATAGGAATTCTGGCACTGTATTTCTTCTTTCTTTCTGGCAGACCCTGTTGGAATAGATGTGCTTTAATTAAACCTTAATTCAGTAAAAATCCAGCAGGGGAGTCAAACTGTTCCGTGTGACACCCCAGCACATGCCGTGGGTGAGCCCCTGCCTTCAAACCCAGGTCAGAAGGAGGGAGGAGACCCAGGAAGGGTGATGGCAACTGCTGGAAAAGCTTTGGAGTGCAGCAGGAGCCCGGGCTGTGCTGCTTGGTGCCCTGGGCTGCCATCCTGGGGGCACCTGGTGGAAGTGCTCCTGTAAGCAGATGCCTTAGAGAGGGGAGATGGGAGCTACCAGTCTGGAAATATGGGAGATACACACTTGGAAAGGGTTGTTCTTCCATGGCCATGAGTAAGCCTGGGCTTCGGTGCAGCTGGTAATGAAGGGAAATTCAGGGGAATTCTGTTCCCATCCCTGGAGTTCAAGGCCAGGTTGGACAGGGCTTGGAGCAACCTGGGATAGTGGAAGATGTCCCTGCCCATGGCAGGGAGGTGGAAGAGGACAATCTTTAAGTCCCTTCCAGCCCAAACCATGCTGGGATTCGTTGATACCAACAGTGCTCTCCATCACTCCACATGGCCCTGACTCTTGGTGACTCTTGTTTGTCATGCTGTCCTTGGGGACCCAGCCACCAATGCCACCAGGAGCCCATCCCTGCAGCCATGGGACCACCTGGGTGTCCCCACAAGTGCTGCCCCATCTCTGCAGCCCTGGGACACCCTTTGGCACTGCTTTGGGGACACCCGGATGATCCTGGGGCTGCAGGGCTGGGACGTGGTGAAGCCCATGCTGGGTGAGAGCATGTTTTGGTGATCACCTGGAGAGTCTCCAGGAGCCCAAGGGACCAGTTCACCATCAGCCTGTCCATGTCTCCGACAGAAACATGCCCGAGGCCAGGTGCTCTTTGACATGGTGTGTGAGCACCTCAACCTCCTGGAGAAGGACTACTTCGGCCTCACCTTCTGCGACTCGGACAGCCAGAAGGTGAGCACAGGGGGGCCCTCTGCAGCCACCCCCTCCAAGGTGGGGGCCCCCCTGACCTACTGTCTCCTCGTTGCAGAACTGGCTGGACCCCTCCAAGGAGATCAAGAAGCAGATCCGCAGTAAGTGCCTGTGGAGAGTCCATCCTCCCCAGCTCTGGGGTGTCCCATGGGGCTCCTGGATGGCTTAGTGTGGCTGTCCTGTGGCAGGTCACCTCCCCACCTGCCCTGGAGGGGACCTTTGGCAGCTGGCCTGGGGACAGGTACACTGTTGCTCGTTCAGCTGTTTGTTACCCACCTCTTCTCTAACTCATGAGAGGTGGGGGGACAAAGGACCCTGCCTGTGCCACCGGAGAGCTGGCTGAGACTTGGTGCCCCTCTGAGCACCACCTGCCGCATGCAGGGGAGACAGGGGTAATGGGAGGCAGGGGGGGCCTTGTTGGGACAGGTCCTGGGGTGCCTTTGCTGTGGTGTTGCTTTGCTGGGGTGCACCTTCTGGAGCACAGGAGGTTTTTGCCATGACACTGAGCTGGTGGCTTTTGCAGTTGTGATGCTTTGCTGTCCCCAGCTCTTTGGGAAGGATTCACCAAGTCATGCTGGAGTCCCAAGGGCTGTGCCCCTGGCAGCCTTTGGAGCCCCCTTGTCCCTGCCCTGTGCAAGGCTTGGAGGAAGCAGTGGGATCCTTAGGGAACACACGGATGTGCCTGTGCCCTGTGTGCAGCCCCATGGGTGCTGTCCTGAAGTACTCTCTCCCCTCCCCAGGCGGGCCCTGGAACTTTGCCTTCACCGTGAAGTTCTACCCTCCAGACCCTGCCCAGCTCACAGAGGACATCACCAGGTGAGGTCCACGGGCCTCCTTCCCAGGGAACCCCAACCTGCTCTGGAGGGCACAAGGCTTCTATGTGGGGAGCCCCAGGCTGCTCTGAGGGGCACAAGGCTCCTTCCTGGAGAGACCCAGCCTGCACCAGGGGGTCAAAGACTTCTTCCCAGGAAGCCTCAGCCTGCCCTGGGGGGCACCAGATTCCTTCCTGGGGAACCCCAGCCTGCTCCCCTGCCCCACTCTGACCCTCTGCGCCTCCTGCAGATACTACCTGTGCCTGCAGCTCCGTGCCGACATCATCACGGGGCGCCTGCCCTGCTCCTTCGTCACCCATGCCCTGCTGGGCTCCTATGCTGTCCAGGCTGAGCTGGGTGACCACGACACCGAGGAGCACATGGGCAACTATGTGAGTGAGCTGCGCTTCGCCCCCAACCAGACGCGGGAGCTGGAGGAGCGCATCATGGAGCTGCACAAGACCTACCGGTGAGCCCCGGGAGGGGACAGCACGAGACAGCTGCCCCACACCTGTGGGGCTCCTGGCCACATGTCCCCTTCTCTGTCTCCCTGCAGGGGAATGACCCCCGGGGAAGCAGAGATCCACTTCCTGGAGAACGCCAAGAAGCTCTCCATGTACGGGGTGGACCTGCACCATGCCAAGGTACGGGGCTGGGGGCTGCCAGAGCCCTGCCCCTTCGCAGCCTGCTCATGCGCACCCTTTCTCCCGCAGGGAAGGCTCCTGGCATGGCTCTGGCTGGCTCTGAGATCAACCTCCACCAGCCTGGGGTTCAGTGCCCCCTCTGCCAGCCAGGCCTCCACTGCACTTTGGAGGAAAGTTGTGGCTCTGCTGGCCAGGCTGGCTCTTGCCAAGCTGCTGAGCTGTCCACTCCTGTCTCCTTGCCTCCTCTAGGACTCGGAGGGCATCGACATCATGCTGGGCGTCTGCGCCAATGGCCTCCTCATCTACAGGGACCGGCTGCGCATCAACCGCTTTGCCTGGCCCAAGATCCTCAAGATTTCCTACAAGAGGAGCAACTTCTACATCAAGATCCGCCCAGGGGAGGTGGGTGCCAGGCACTGGTGCAGCCCCTGGGTACCTGTCCTGATGGTGAGGATTTCCTCACCTGGCTCCAGCCTCTGCCCCAAGGATCCCACCTTTATGACCAGAGAGCACATCTCCAGTGGCATGGATTTTATTTCATGTGCTCTCATGACTTCAGCAGCTGAGGGACCCCAGGATCCCATCCCTGACTGACACCATGACCCTGCTGGCGTAGGGAGCTTGCTGAGGAATGGAGGCTGAGGGCCATTTTTGTCACATGTTCTCAAGAAATGATCCAGAAGTTTTTTCATTCACACTTAATTTTCACTCTTTTATGGTGACCCACATGTTCCAGCAGGCTGGAGGGCAACGACAGCACACCTGGGAGTGATGCCCCCAGACCAAAACAGCTGTAAAAGCTTTTTGTTTCTTGAGGGAATTTATCTTGCACTGAAAAGCCATTTACAGCTGAGGAATGTCCTTAGGCCAGAGGTGTGGGTGTATCCCATCAACCTGCTGGGCATGGACCATCCCAGCATGGATTTGAAGGTTTTGGGGGGTTTTTTGCATGGTCATGGCTCCTGTCAGGGGAACCTGGGGGCCTTGGCAAGGGCCTTGGCAAGGTCCTGTCCTGCCGTGGCCCCCGGGGCAGGATGTGCCTGTAACAGCCTGTCTCTGTCTCCCCCAAGTACGAACAGTTTGAGAGCACCATTGGCTTCAAGCTGCCCAACCACCGCTCGGCTAAAAGACTCTGGAAGGTCTGCATAGAGCATCACACCTTCTTCAGGTGAGGAACCTTCTCCAGACCTCTTTTCCCAGAGGCAGACGTGCTCCTGCTTCTGCTGCAGTGGGTGCACGTGGGGGGATAGTGCCAGGGGGCCTGACTGGGGCTCATTGACACCCTCCTACCCCTGTGACCCCTAGGCTGGTGTCCCCAGAGCCACCCCCCAAGGGCTTCCTGGTGATGGGCTCCAAGTTTCGGTACAGCGGGCGCACGCAGGCGCAGACGCGCCAGGCCAGCGCCCTCATCGACCGGCCCGCGCCCTTCTTCGAGCGCTCCTCCAGCAAACGCTACACCATGTCCCGCAGCCTGGACGGAGGTACGGCCTGGCTGGGGATGGGAAGGGACACTGCTCTGCTGGCAGGAATGAGGGGAAGCTGCCTCGCTGAGCAGGGTCACAGCAGTATCAGGCTTCCTTCTGGAAACTGTCCCCAGCTGCATCCCCATGGCACAAGGGCTGTCCCCATCCCAAGGGGTAGCTCAGACTGCATGAGCAGGGGGACATGGCAGGGCCGGGGTAAGGCAGCTCAGGGACACATCACCCCCTCCCCTGTGCCCTGGGACCCCTGATCTGCCCCAGGTGTGAGCTGGCAGGGGCCAGGGGGCTGAGGCAGGAATGGGGGCAGGGCTGGGGTGACCCGGCTGTCCCCTGTGAGCAGAGTTCTCGCGCCCAGCCTCCGTCAGTGAGAACCACGACACCGGGCCCGAGGGCAAGAAGCAGGATGAGGACGGTGAGTTTGGCAGCAGGAGACGCTCTGAGACGGAGGATGAGGAGGTGACAACCCCGACGAAGATCAAGGAGCTGAAGGTACAGCCGAGATGGGCAGAGGAGGGTGGGGGTGGAGAGGTAGGCAGGCAGGCCCTGTGCACAGGCAGCAGGGCTGGGCTGCAGGCAGGAAGGGTCACCTCGGGGCAGGGTCCCTGCAGCCCTGTCGGTGTCAGCTGTGCCCCAGGCTGGTGGAACCCTTAGGATATTGCTCTTGGCCCCACCGGTGGAAATGGAACTGTCACAGGGCTTAACTTGGATTCCCCAGAGCCTTCCAGGGGGTCTCAAGGCTCGTCCCCAGACAGGGCTGGACCTGGGAGCAGCCCAGTTCTGGGACAGGGATGGGGATGGGGACAGGCTGGGCACATCAGTGCCCACCACTGCCTGGGCACTGCCCATCCCCTCCTGCCGTGGTCCCTGGGCTGTCCCAGCCCATTTCCGCCCCATGCTGGGAGGGGAGGGGGGTCCCTACCAGCCCATCAACTTAACTGTGGTGTTTGTGACAAGTGCCCTCAACTGACCCTGCTGGTTACTTTTAACCCTCTCTTTGCTGCCAGCCGGAGCATGAAACAACCCCCAGGCACAAGCAGGAGGTATTCTCTCTCTGGAGTATCTTAGTCCTCATTGGTGCATCATATTGTCCTTCCCCATCCTTCCCAAAACAAGTCGGTGTGTCACCCTATTTACTGGAATACAAGATGCACCGGGCCGCGGGCTGGGTGCTAGAGGAGCCCGAGGAACAGACAGCTGGGGATCAGCTGTGGCATCTTCTATCCCACTAAGTAAGGTGGTCCTGATCATACCTGTGAGCAAGAGCCTTCCCAAGGGCAGGAGAGCCCCTGGCCCATTGGGATGACCTGGCTTCTGCTTGTGTTCCTGACCCCGCCATGTCCTCGCCTTGTGTCTCCTCTCCTGTGGAGCTGGTCCCATCCTCCTGCTGGCACCCGACCCACGCTCTGCTCCTGCCTGACCCAAACTGCCTCATCCCTCCCTGCCCAGCTCTCCTGCAGCCCCCCGAGAGCTGGGCTGGGGCTCCCCAAGTGCTGTGGCTGCCATCCCACCACCACAAGGGCCAAGAGGCTCTGAGCTGCCTGGGGCGGCCAGCACTGACACCAGCCCTGTGCCTGCCCACCCTGAGAGGGGCTGAGCAGAGAGGGAGGCTGAGCCCTCCCTGCACAAACTGGGCCTGTGGTGGCCCCATCAGGAACGATTCATCCTGGCCTCAAATCCACAGCTGCTCCCTGGGGGATCCCATCTGTGAGCAGAGATTCCAGGTGGAGCTGCCAATGGGAGCAAGCACGGCCAGGGAATGGGGTTGGCCACGCTGGCACCATCCAGCCTCCCCGTGCAGCCCTGCCGGGAGTGGGCAGCGGCCCCAACCCCCACCCGCCTCATTGCTTGCCCACTGCATGTGCATGTGCTGCACCCAGCCCAGAGGTGGGCACACCTGAGCCCTCCTCAGCTCAGACATGCGGGGCCAGGGCGGGACTTTTCCTGAGCTGTGCTGAGCCTTCAGCATCTGGAAAATTTGGTGGGGCTTCTCCTGGGACTCTCACGGGTCTCTGCTCTGTTGCCGAGGAGGTACCGGGGAGGTATTGGGGGCCTCCTTATGAACCTCGGGAGAGGTTTGGGTTCGGGTTGGAGGCAGAAACCAGGTTCCTACTGGGAGCCGGTTTGCCCACCTCTGCGGCAGGACAAGGGGGCCACCCCGGTGCCTGTGCCCTCACTGAGCCATGGTCTGACACTTGATGCCTCTCCCCTGAGCACTCTAAGCTGTCCTCTCTCCACAGCAGATCAGACCCACCCCACCCTGGGTTGGTCCACGGGGATCCAGGCCTGGATCCATGCTGGACATTCCTGCCCAGCCCTGGACCTCCATCCCTTTGTGAGAGCCTGTTCCAGAGGAGCTCCGCTGGAAATGCCACTGACCTGCCCTTCTGGGACAGAGCCTGGGCTGCCTTTGTACTGGGCACCAGAGAGCAGCACAGGCTGCTGGGGTTTCCAGTGGGGCCCCATTCCTTGCTGATCCCGAGGGAGAGCCCTCTCTCCCCTCCAGGAGGCTTTAGCTTGTCCCCAGCCAGGAGGACACAGAGCCCTGGAGATGCCACCAGGCCATGGCATGCCCTTCACCTGCCACACACGTTCAGCCCCATGCTGCCCTTCTGCTACTGCCTGCAGTGAAAGAGCTACTCCCTCTCCTACAGTGAGACCTGCAGACCAGGGTGCTCCATTACACTCCTCATTTGGCTACTGAGACCCTAAATTCCAACCCAGTGTGAAACCAACCCTCTCAGTGCCCCTGCTCATCCCTTTGGACTTGGCTTCTGCTGTAACCATCACTCTCTTCCTCTCTCCTTCCCAAGTTTTTAGACAAGCCAGAGGATGTTTTGCTGAAGCATCAGGCCAGCATCAATGAGCTGAAGCGGACCCTGAAGGAACCCAACAGCAAACTGGTTCACAGGGACAGGAGGCTGCCTTCCTCACCAGCCTCTTCCTCACCTAAGCATGAGGATGAAACACCAAAGGGAACACCTGAAAAGGCCACTGAGGTTCGTTCTGCTGCTTCTCTTCCGGAGAGGATCAGGATCTGTTGGGGAGGAGTCCCTCAGTTTGTGGGCTCTGCTCCTGTGCTGCCCTGAGGGAGCACAGTGGGAGTGACATGCTGGGGACAGGGGTGTTGTCTCTAAGCTTTTGAACCATTTTCACTGCTGAGGAGGATCACCCTGGGCACTGCAGGGGACTGAACAGCCCTTCTCTGAAGGTGTTTTGGGGCTGAGAGGTGGGCTGTGGCTCCAGTGGCCTATGGGATAGGGTTTTGCTCACCTTTCTCACGAGCAGCCTGTGGGGCACTGCCAGCACAGCTTTTGCCTGGGGGTGTCCCCAGCAGAGCAGGAGCAGGCCCCTGTGCAGAGGTGCCCCGTGGTGCTTTCAGCAGTGGAACCGGGGTGGTGGGAGGAGGTGGAAGATGAGTGGTGCCACACTGGCGTCCCATACCCACATCCTCCCTTCTGGGCATTCTTCACACTGGCTTTGCACTGGGACCATGGTGGGGGACAGGAGAGCACTGGAACTGGGGTGCCAGGACAGCGCCCCAGTGCTGGAGAGGTGTGGATGTGGCACAGCTGGGCTTTTTGGCCTGGGGGCCCTGGTGGGCTCAGTGCAGGCCGAATGCAACAGGAGTGCCAGCCTGGATGCCCTGTCCCTGCCAGGGACTCTCTCTGCCTGCTGTCCCCTCGGCAGGGCTCTGAGCCAGTGCTGTGCCCACAGCAGGGGACGTGGCTCCGGGAGGGTGGGTGCCACACGTGGGGCTGCTCTGCCCTGGCTGTCCCCCTGCCATGGAGAGGGCACGGGCTCTGCAAAAAATTCGGGATGTGCCCATGTTCCTGTTGGGCCCCAGGACTGCCCAGAGATTGGGGCAGCAGGGGGGGCTGTGGCCCCTCAGCAAAGTGTTCAGCTGGGAAAAGGAAGAGGTCCTTTCCCCCGCATTGCTTTTACCATGGAATATATCAGGTGCAGAAATGTGAATGGAGCATCTGGAGCTGGCACAGCTGTGACCTCTCTCCATCTATCTATCCATCCTTCCATCCGTTCATGCATCCATGCACCCACCTGCCCACCCTTTGTTCCTTCATTCCTTCTCAAATTCTCCCTTTCTCTCTCTCTCTTTCTCTCTCTCTCTCTCTCTCTCTCTTTGTCTCTCTGTCTCTGTCTCCCTCTCTCTCTCCCCACGGGTGCTGGGGTTTCCGTGCTGGCACAGACGATGGAAGAGGACACCTTAGACGATTTTGCATCTGAGTATGGAGCTTCCCTAAGCATGGAGTCTTTCACGCAGAAAAGCCTTGTCTCCTCTCCTGAGGTTGTCACCATCCCCTTTTCCCCCCACCCCTCACTCTCACTGTGGAGGTCCCCAACCTGCCAAGGGGTCTTGTGCCCTCTGAGCAGAGCTGCCCATGGGTGGGTCCCCTCTCCGGTGATGGGCAGGACCCCTCCTGGGACAGGGCTGTTGGTGAAACCTCTCCCCTGGCTGTTCCTGCTGGGCTCTGAGATGTGGTCCTGGAGAGGGCTCCCAGTGCTGGTGTGGGGCTGCGCTGGAGCCTGGTGCTGAGGGTCCCAAGGCAGGGGTGACCTGACGGCCTGGACACCTGGGTGGCTGCCCCAGCAGCCTCAGGCTGTCCTGGCTGCAGCTGGAGTTCCCTAGGCCCACGCATCCTGACAAAAGCCGTCCTTGGAGGCGTTCTTGGACTCATGCCTGTGCACAGCCAGGTCACGATCTGTCAGTGTGAAGGATGTGAGCTCTCGGCACCCCCTGTGTGCAGGTTTAGCTCATGGGAGGGAACAGCCAAGAGTGGTGCCTTCACTGAGCAGAAGCAGGCTGGGGTTTGAGCCTTGTTTCTGTCATGGTTGGCCCAGGGACATGGATTGCTGGGACACTTGTCCTGCCTGAGCAGGACAGAGTGGGGGCAGAGGCAGAGGGGTGGGGGACAGGCTGGGCACACTCTTGCTCCATGTGGATGTCCCATAGTCTATGCAGAAGTCACTAGCACAAGCAGGAGCCTGAACCTGGGCTGGCTGAAGCAGTCCCCAGGAGGCAGAATGGGTGTCAGGGAGGGCTTGGGCACAGCCTGGGCATCAGCAAGGATATGGCACCTTCAACAGAGCAGCAGCATCTCCTGGTCCATGTTGGCACCTTCCGTATTTCAGTATTTCGGAGCTGGAGGACAGAAACACCAGATGTGAGGTGCACACACATCTCTTGAGTCAGTCTTGCCCTCGACGTACCCGGCCTCAGCTGGAGTGCAGGTGCTAAGGTGGCCTCAGCAGAGGTTTCCCTCTAGGCATCTGTGACTGAGACTCAGCCCTGACATGTCCCCACATATCCCCACAGGCCAGAGCCTGTGGTCTCCATGACAGATTTCTGGCTTCGAGAGGGTGATGGCACAAGGATGGCACATCTGCAGAGCCTGGAGGCCTCATCACTGCCAGAAAGTTCCCTGGTGCCCGTGGGCTTCAGGCCCGCTGAGGTTGGGTGGTCTGTCACCCCAGTCACTTCCATCCCTCTGTCCCCACTCCTGCTGGAGGACAGGAACATTGGACTGTGCAGTGCCAGGAGCCTCTCCAGCTCCCTGTTTTGTCCCAACATCTCAGGTTCCCTCATTATCCTTGCGTAAGGCTCATGCTTTCCTCTCAGGTGAGCTGGGTCTCCCTCAGAGCAGAGAAGGGCAGCAAGAGCAGTGAAGGATGCCCAGGGGAGAAGCTTCCCACATGCCCGGGGCTCTCCAAGGCTGTGGCCCCTGTTGGCAGGAGCAGAGGCTGTCTCTGCTCCGTGCTGTCACCTCTTTTCTTTCTGTCTCTTGTGCTGCCTAGGCCACAGTGGGAGTGGTCGTCCCAGTTGCTCCTGTCTCTAGAGCAGATGCGCAGGGAGGAGGGAGGGCAGGAAAGTGTGAAAGTCAGTTATCCCTTGGGAAGTTATGTCTGGTCTCTGGACAGACCCTTCCCAGCACCATTCTTTGGGAGGCAACTTTGCCATGGCTCCATCCTCCAGCCCACTAACCTCCAAAGCTCACAAATCCTCCCTGCTTCCCTGGGGGATGTGCCCCAGTATCCAGAGATTTGCTCCAAGCATCCCCCAGAGCCCTCAGGCTCTGGAGACACAAGGGCTTCCCTGAGCTGTGGCTGGAGCTGGCATTGAGACCTCCAGAGCAGAGTTCACATCACACCAAGGAGGAGCTGGATGTTGCTTGAGCCAGGCTGTGCTCATCTCAAGAGTTTGAGAAGGAAGAAGCTGGTTTAGAAATAAATCTGAAGCTTTGGGGTTTTCCTGACTGGTGAAGAGGTCCTGTCATGGATGAACACATTCCAGGCTTCAGACTTTTTGATCTACGTTTATCTTGGGCCTTAACTCAGAGGAGGAGCTTGAAGAAACTCATCCCCTTTACCCAGGGAAGGTCTCCTCCAAAGGACTCTGGTGTGCAGGTGGAGAAGGGGGATGAGAGGGCTTTGCTGAGGAGGTTTGTACATGTGCCCACAACCTGTCCATCCTTGTCCTGGCTGAGAACAGGTTCAGCAGTGGGACAGCAGGCCAGGAGCAGGAAGGAAGCTGCTGCACCCTCAGGAAAGTGAGCATTGTCCTGGCTGAGCGTGGCTGCTGAGTGGAAGGAGGGAGTGCTGAGGGAATGCCAGACAGCAGCCTGGGCTTCCCAGCAGCCCATTGAGCCTCCCAGTTAGGGGTGATGCTGCCGTCACAGGTCAAACCCAGCTGGGAATGACCACGGTGCAGCCCTGTGCTCCTGGCAGGCACTGATGGGCTCTGTTCTGATTTCCATGGACTGGGAAGGAGCAAAAGCTGTGACAGAGGCAGGTGTGGAGGAAGGGAGCTGGAGAGCAGCTGGTGCAGGGTAAAGGGACTATGGGAGAGGCTCCTGCAGGAGGGGGGCTGGGGGTCAGGTCTCCTGCAGGCCTGGCTGCTCAGTGGGGCTGCCTGGCCAGGGCGGAGTCCCTGCCAAGGATCCTTCTGGCACCAGAGGAGGAGGGTGCCCTTGCTGCCCATTCCCATGGATGTCCTGGCACTACGAGGAGCTGTACCTCCCTGCCCTCAGGCGTGGGGTGTTCTCTTGGGGGCCCACGGGCTGTACCCCAGCACAGTCCCTGGGTGCTTCCCTGCAGGCTCCCAGGGATTTCTGGGGGCAGAGGCAATCTTGGCAGAGCCTGGGGCAGGGGTAGGCAGGGACCTGGGGTGAGGGCAGGGGCAGGGCCTGCGGCACTCTGCCGAGGGAGCTCTGCTTCCTTTGGCACCCGGCAGAGAAGGCAGGAGCTGGGAATGGCATTTTTCTGCTCAGGGCTTTCACTGATTTCTGATTTGCTTGTGGGAGCTCTTCTAGTAGAAGAAACTGGTTTTTCTCCATTCTTTCTCTCCTCTAATATTATCTTCCCTTTCTTCCCTCTGGCTCTGCTTCCCTCTGCCCCATGTTTTCTCCAGTATCAGTCACTAGGTTTGCATTTTGGGTGCAATTGCTCCAGACATTCCCCCTGTCCCCCTACATGGGGCGAGGCTTATGTTTCCATGGATCACTGTGCCTGGTTGGAGCAGAGAGGCAGCCCTCTCCCTGGTCCTGGAGTGCATCCTGGTGCCCCCGAGGGCCATCCTTGCCCCTGCTGCAGGCTGTGCCCAGGCAGGCTGTGCCATGGGAAGTGCCAGCCCCATGGGGAGCCCCAGCACAGCCCTCCACATGTGCTGCCAGGGGTGGCTGAGCTGCCTCACAGTGCAGATGTTCTCCTGCCACTCTCTTCCCATGAGTTATTTCCTACCTGCTGCTCCAAAAGTGGCTGGATGTTGCAGTGCTTTGTTCTTGGCACTCATGAGGCCTTTAGCTGATGTGCAGGATGAGCACGTGGATGTACAAGGTGTCCCTGGCATCAGTGACCTGGCATCCCCTGCCAGCAGGACGGTGACATTCCCGCTGTGTCCCGGCTGCAGGATGCTCTGTGGCCTTTGCTTGGTCCTGCTGCTGAGCCCGTGGTCTTTTACACTTCACAGGGAACCTTTCACAGTTGACAGTTTCTGAACACTTGATTTCAGCACGGCTGGGTTCTGAGGAGATGGCCTTGATGAGCTGGAAAGGAGGGATGGCCTTTGGGGGAATCTGAGCTGCAGCATCTGGTAGAAAAGGAACAGGGCCTTGCTGATGGCTTCTGGTGCTTTCTTTCCCTGCTCGTGCTCTTGGAAGTCTGACACATTCTTAGGGCATATGGGTGGAGCTGAGAGTGAAGTTACCCAAAACCCAGGGCCTTGCTTTCAATGAAATCTCGCCTCTGGGAATTGCCAGAGCCAGCTGAAAACAAGAGGGCAGCCAGCTGTGTTCCCTGCCTCCAGAGAGACCCCGGTGGCTGTTAATGTGTCTGCTGGGAGCTTCACTCCCACTCTGTGCCACCGACAAAACCCCAGCTATTGTAGGTGTGTCCGGCAGCCACCACCCAGAGCAAAGCACTGTCCCCAGAGAGGACATTGGCTCAGTCCCCAGTGTGGCATCAGCCCCTTATTTCCAGTCCCTCTCTCCATCAATGAGTTGCCAGGCTCTTTGTATAGAGCATCAACTCTGGCCTTGATAATAAAAATAATAATGATGATGATGATGATGATGATGGCGTAGCCAGACCTGTGCCAGGCAGACCAGCTGTGCCACTCGTGCCAGCGGCAGTCAGGGCCAGGGTGCCTGATGCGTTTAACTCTTCTTGCTCCAATTGCAATACAGGGCTCAGAGCACTGGGTATTTATAGAGAGAGAAGCCCCTAGGCTGGAAGCTGTAGCTCTGAGGAAAACTCTGAGAACCAAGACGGAAGAAGCACGTGCAGGGACCTCGGAGGGGAATACGAGTGGGAGCCTGACGAAAGTGGAGGTGACAGTAGGGAAAACCAAGGACGTGGCAGGCCAGGAAGAGCCAGCAGCTGCAGCCTTGGATACGAGGAAGAGAGCCAAAATGATTGCTAGTCCTGAGGATTTTGAGTCTGTGTGGGAGGATGAGCTCTATGAGAAGGAAAGCAAGGGGGAGCCCAGCCCAGGGACAGCACATCTGCCTGCTGACAGCACGGAGGGGGAGCCACAGGAGCCAGGCAAAGACACAGCCACCAGGGAGCCAGGGCTGCCCAAGCCCTGTCAGCAGCCTGAAGAGAGGCAAAGGACCAAAATTTTGGAGCCAGAGCCTCCCCAGGCAGAAGGTGAGATGCTCTCCAAGGAACATGCTTCTGCAGCCTTTAGGAAGCAGGAGGCCAGAGTGCCACCCACAGCCCCAGAGCTCCTGAAAATTAAAATGAAGGCTGGCGATGACAGCTCAGAGACTTCTGCAACCCAGAGGATCATCTACTTAGGAGATCCAGAGGGAGAGGAGAAGGACAGTAAAACACACCTGGTCTCGGACACTGGTGGGTGGCTTGGCTTGGAGGAGAGACCAGAAGCCCCAGTAAACACATCTGAGGAGGGATACGGGCATGTGGCACCCGCGGCAGAAGAGTTCCAACCCCTCTCCTCAGCAAGTCACCAACACAGGACAGTGTCTGGAAAACCCACTGGAGCACCAGAGCCACCTGAGATGGGCTGTGATGGGACCAGCCGGGGGGGACATCCCCTCTCAGGGTGGGAAGAGCTGTCCCTGCAGCCAGAGAAAGCACCTGCTGCTGGGGTGCCTGGGGGAGCACCCACGGGAATTGAAGCCCTACCATGTTCCTGGGAGGTGGGACCAGAGGAGACAGAGCTGCAGAGCCCAGTGGGAGTCTTGAAGCCATGTGGCCTGGCAAGGGATGGCCCCAGGGCTGAGGAGCACAGAGGGAGCCCAGCACAGTCCCCAGACATCTGCCCAGCACTGGAGAGGCTGTCGGGAAGGGTTGGGGAAGACAGTGACAGGGAGGAAAGTGCCAGAGTGGTTCTTCAGATGGAAGAGATAGAGCCCAAGTCACCTCCATCACCAGCTGGGTCTTGGCAGGGCCACGCTCACACCATGGGGTTGGAGTGGGACAAACCCTGTGCTCCTGTCCCTCCACCCCTTCCCCAGAAGCTCGGCCCTGTCCCTGCAGAGCCATCTCCGTGCACAGAGCCTCAGGGCATGGACCTGTCCCTGGGCACCAGCCCTACAAGAGGGGTGGCCATGCCCAAGGGTGTGAGCCCCTCCACGGAGGTGGCACTAGCCAGGGGCACCAATCCTGAAGCTGAAGAACAATCCCAAAATGTGGGATTTGCCTCATGGAAACCCCACCAGGGGACAAGACCTGTTACAGGAGAACCACCCCAAAACACAGACACTGCAGCAGAGTCAATCCAGGTCAGAGACCTGGTCACCAGCAAGGTGGCCCAGGACACGAACCCTGTCACAGCACAGAGCAAGGTCCCTGCCACCGAAGAGCCACTGCAGGAGGAGAAGCCCATGACCAAAGAGCTCTTCCAGGGCTCAGGGTCACGGACGCCGACCAGAGATGAAGGCTCTGGGATGGAAGAATTCTGCCATGACAAAAGCTTTGGCACAGCTGAGCCGCCCCCCAAGGCAGAAGAAGCAGAACACCAGCCTGAGACTATCCTGATAGACCTGCCCCAAGAGGGCCCCGCGGCTGGAGGGCTTCTCCACACTGCAGATCCCAAAGCACAAGAGTCACACTGGGAGTCAGAGTTTAATGTGGGACAAGATCTGCAGGGTGGGAGCCAGATAGTCAGAGAAAGCACCAGGGACAGTGATCTGGCTCCACAGGATAAGTCTCCTGCCAGAGAAGCTGCTGATGTCCCACACTTCCAGTCCCCTATAGCAGGATTGTGCCAAGGAAGCGAGACATCCCAGCCCTCTGTCCTGGTGAATGAAGGCAGGGCAGGGAAATCAAGTGGTGAGACACATCCAGCAGAGCCTGGGCTGTCTGTGTGTGTGGCTGGCCTGGCAGGAGCTGTGTCCCAGGAGCACAGGGATGTCGCCGTGGCTCCAGGAAACCAGCAGGACAGCGAGAGCTACAGGGAAACCTCCGTGGCCTCCAAGATCAAGATGTTTGAGCAAAGCGAAGTGGAGCGAAAGGCAGCCCAGGAGGGACAGGAGCATGGGCGTGAAGCTGAGACATCGGTGACAGCCACAGGGAAGACAAATCTGGCACAGGACCTGCCTCTGAGCACTGGCCTTGCCTCACCCCCTGCAGTGGCACCTGTGTCCGGTGTGGGTTCCTTGGTCCTCGGGCAAGGGGCTGGTTCAGGAGACACCTCCCAGCCTCGCTTCTTGAAGGAAAATGTTTCTGTTGACCCCGAGCACGAAGAAGACAGTGCCGACCTGGCCTCACCCGACTCCGGCTGTGAGCTCACCCTGGCCGAGGCCGTGGTAACTCCACTGAACCATCCGGACGGGACGTTCGTGCGCATGTTCTGTGGCTCTGCCCGTGTCCAGTGGCTCCTCACACATCCATTGACTGGCAGCAGGCGCTTTGCATCCCTGTCCTCTCTGTCTGTGTGTGTGGTCAGGCTTTACTGGCTGCATGCGCAGCCACTGCCCAGTCGGTTCATCAGCTTTTGTTTTGCACCCCCCCAACATTTTGCCTCCCTGGAGAATGCCGCTCGCTGAACCCAGGAGGGGCACCCAAGCTCCATGGGCGGGAGCAGGAGAGGGTGCCGGGGGGGTGGCTGGAGGAGCTGGGACTGGCACGGACATGCAGCCCTGGCAGCGGCGTGCCCACGCTTCCAGCTTCACCCTTACATTTCCTACGTTGGTTGATACCCCTTCTTGCTTAGCTCCCACCCTGCCCTGCCTTCAGCAAGCTGGTGGCCGGGTGATGGAGTAGCTTCCCTTGCTCTTGTGAGCGCTAGGACCGCTCCTGCAGAGTTCGTTTCCTTCCGACTAACCCTTTTCTCTAATCCAGAGCAAATCTCAGCAACCAAGTGGGGAAGAAAAGGATTTATGTGACCCATCAGTAAAATCCAGCCTGAAAGAAGAGAATGTAAAGGCTGCTGTTCCAGTGGTCTCGCAGGTCTCTGCTGTTTTGCTAAGTGCTTCTCCCGGCAGTGTGAGCGCTCGCCCCGCGGCCAGGGCTGTGCTGCCCCTCCACTCCCCTTGCAGGGCTCTCTGTATGTATTGGTCAGACACACCTTCCCAACACGTGTCTGCAGGCGTGTTCGTCCGGGGCTGCTGGACACCCTGTGTTTCACCCATACCTCTCAACCTCCCACAGCGCCGAGGAAGGGGTGTGCCGGCACAGCCCGGCCCTGGGGGGACGGCTCTGGCTGCAAACGCTTGGAGCCGAGGACAGGAGGTGGGGTTTCCTCTGGCATCGGTGAGCTTAGAGCTGTTCCTAAGGAACAACTGGGTCTAGATTTCCCATGGCTTCATGGCAAAGCGTGGCAAGGGGACACGTCCCCTCCGATGGCGGAGTTGAGAGGTATGTCTATGTCTGGAGAAGAGTGGATGGAGGG
Source organism: Pomatostomus ruficeps (assembly GCA_013400735.1). Lineage (NCBI taxonomy): Eukaryota > Metazoa > Chordata > Aves > Passeriformes > Timaliidae > Pomatostomus > Pomatostomus ruficeps. The sequence continues at coordinate 10,460 of VYZT01055576.1, read as the reverse complement.
AGGACATCCCTTGGCTCTGGCCATGCTGTCAATTACACTGACCAGGTTACCCTGAGACTCACCTGAGGCTTCTGGAGGGGCGGGGTGTCAGTGGGGCAGACTCACCCCGGCGCAGCTGTTGGGCTGGACCTCCCCCCCGGGCTGATGCTCCACAGGATGCTCAGTGGAATTGGCTCACTCCTCCTCAGTGGAATTGGCACCCTCCTTTGCTTCTCCCTCACCGTGCCTGGCTGATGGGCCCTTTCCTTTCAAACTCTTCTGTCTTTCTTTCCCTTGTTTGTTTTTCTGAGTCACTGACATCTGATAGCCCTGCATCTGAGCTCCTTCTGAATGTCTCCTATCAGACCCATTGTTTTGCATCCATCTGCTTCCACCAGTGCACTGAAGTGCCTCCAAGCTGGCAGAGCTTTTTTTTCGAGTGACCGAGCCTTTTTGAGATGATTCATTGCCAGCAAACTTTTGGCACAATCCGATTGAGTCGCCTTCTCTCCCCCAGCAAAGCTGCTGCTGTCAGAAAGGTTTCGGTCTCCATGCTTGTGTTTGACTCCACTGTGATGTTTGCCGCAGCCCTCCTCCTCCTTCTCCTCCTCCTCCTCTTCCTCCTCCTTCTCCTCCTGCCGTGTCCCTGCCAGGGCTGCCTCACGGTGCTCACAGCCCCGTCTCTCCACGATTGTGTCTCCTTCAGAGACCAGGTGTGAGGGAGGGTCCCGAGGAGAGGGTGAAACCGCCCCGGCACAGGGCCCCTGAGAGTGACACTGGTGACGAGGAGCCCGACCAGGAGAAGGACTCGGTTTTCCTGAAGGACAACCACCTGGCCATCGAGCGCAAGTGCTCCAGCATCACGGTCAGCTCGACCTCCAGCCTGGAAGCGGAGGTGGACTTCACCGTCATTGGGGACTTCCAAGGCACAGCCTTTGAGGACATCTCCCGGAGCCTGCCTGAGCTGGACAAGGACAAGAGCGAAGTGGAAGACGATGGCCTGGTTTCCTTCCAGCACACTGACAAAGCAGTTGCTGGAGTGGAAGAGGATGTCAAAGGCAGGGATAAGGTCTCCCAGCCCAGCCCAGATGTCTCCCAGCCAGAGGTACACAGGGATTCCATTCACTGGGACTGGCCTGGTGCCATCGTGCCTCTGTGTCCCTTGTGCCCGGCATTGCCTGGCGGGTGTGCGCTGCTGGCTGGTTTGGAGGAGCATGCTGGCTGCCAACCCCTGTTCCTGCTCGGTGCACCCTCTGTCTGTGTTGCATGGCTCTGTTGCGTGCTTCGTGCATCTGCTAACCAGGAGAAGTCACTGTCACCTCTCGGTCCCTGCGTTTGGCTGCCCTGTCCTTCAGCCCACGGCAGCATGTGTGCCACAGAGAGGGCACGTGGCATTAACCATCAGAGCTGTCCTCATGTCTTGCATGAATTCAGTGACCAGTCTGTGTAGTGCAGAGCCATGTGCTGCCCACTAACCTTTCTGGTCATTCCAGGGCTGGGAGGGATTGGCCTCATGGAGCCACTCTGGAGCTCATGGAGGGTCACTGTGCTGGGAGGGATCACAGCAGGGCTAACAAAACTGCATGTGCATGTGTGTGGGGCTGAGTGCACGCACAGGGACAGAACAGCACAACCAGCCCTGGCTCCGTGTGGCCTTGTCTCTGTGCTGGGCCTGGGCCATCTCCAGCCCAGCCAGCTCAGGGCAGCCTCCAGCCCTGCAGGTAAGTCCCCAGCGCTGGCCAGAGCTACTGAGGTTAGTCCAGACCTGGAGCCAGGAAAGAGCTGCAGAATTAGAAGGACCTGTCTCTGAGCCAGCCTGGAAACCCTGGTGTAGAGAGGTTCTGTGGCTGTGGGGGATCCATTCCAGGGCCAGTCTGGGCAGGGAACTGTTGGCTTGGGAGTACTGAGCATTGGTGAAGCATCCCCATGCAGGAGCCCTTGGCAGCTCCATTTTCCTGCAGCAGGGCAGTGCTGGCAGCCTGTATCCATTCCCCCAAGGCTCTGAAAACCCCAGGTGTATCCAGAGCCACCAGGAGCTGGTGCAGATCACAAAATGGTTGCAGCACATGGGTGAAACTGATATGGTGGGCCTCACTTAGCTTTTGAAGAACAGTTTGTCCTTATCCATGGCGTCCATAAATCTATCCAGAAAATCCCAAGGACAGAGCAGCAGATCTGATTTGGGGTGTGTGGGTCACAGGGCACTGTGGGTGGTGCCCATCTGCCATGGGCAGCAGCCCAGCCCTGCTGTTTGCCCAGGTAGGGCTCCATGTGACACTCACAGGACATTCTATATGTAGCATCTGCAGAGGAGTGGGGCAGGGATGTTCTGCCATGGGGGCTGGTACACAAGGAGCACAGAATCAGAGTGGTTGGGTTGGAAAGGATCTTAAAAGTCATCTCTTTCCAGCACCCTGCCATTGACAGAGCACTTAGGGCTGTTGACATCATGCCCCAGGGCCTGGCTCTGCTGACTCTCTGCTATTTCTCCTGCAGCCTTCAGCCCCAAAAGCAGATGCTGTGACTGTGAAGAAACCCGAAGCTGAAGGCTCCGCTCCCCATCGGGTCAGCACCACAGACACAGCCCAGGTGACATGGTGGCTCCCTTCCCATGGCCTTCTCCCCTAAGCCCCAAAGAGGCTGAGCCCTGAGGCTCGCCAAAGCCTCAGCCCACCAAAATCTGTCCCTGGCAGCAGCGCTGGGAGGGTGGGGGCTTTGTGGGGTGGTTGGAGGCCTCTGCTCACCCTTGGCTGGCTGAAGTCCCCAAAATCCAAACTAAAGCCCACCCAGAGATATTCTCTGAGTGTCCCTGGCCCCACCTGCCATGCCACTGGGCAGTGCTTGCACACAGGAACATCTCCAGTGGGTGACAGCCACCAGCTGTCTTTAGCCTCGTGGCCCTCCCTGGCTTTCTCTGGCAGCAGGGATATGACCACACTGTCCCTGTAACTGTCACCCACTCCCTGGTGGCACCTCCAGGGTTACCTAGTTTCCTTTGCCCCGGCAGGTGGATGGAAGCACCCCGGGCAGCAGGGACACCAGCACCACTGCCCAGGCTGGCACCGCAGAGACGGCGCTGGCAACCTCAGTAAGCGGGGCTGGCCCTTGAGGGGCAGGGGATCCGCTGTCTCCTGCGGTCCCTCTGCTCCAGCAGGAGTGACCAGGGCCAGCTATGCCGGGGGGACCCTACCCCGCCAGGGTTATCTTTGGAGGGTGACACCTGCCACGCTTGCCCCATGCACCTGAGTCAACGTGCCTGTCTGCTCTTCTTTCAGGATCACAGCACCAAAGCTGGCAAAGGGGCCCCTCCCACCACAGACCTTCGCTCCCTGTCACCGGTGAGGGGACATGTGGTGCCAACAGCCAGGCCAAGTTGGGAAAGGCTGGGATCTGGGAGTGGGTGGGATTGGTCCCACAGGGCCCCCTCCCATGTTCCCAGCACTGGCACCTGGCTGATGTGTGGATCTTGGGAAGGGCAGAAGGATGCTCAGAAGATTGGGGAGCAAGATGTCAGGAGACCCCAGCCTGTGGGCTTTTTTCTATGCTGGATCCATACCTTGAGCATCTGCCTGAGGAGGATAATTCCCAAAATTACCCTAGTCCCTGGTGCAGTGGGCTGAGATGCATTTAGCCCTGGGTGTCCTGCAGGGTCACCCAAGGCCACTCACAAAAGTCTCCTGACTCCGAGTGGAGGTGATGGCCCCCAACCATCCTGCCCAGCACAGCTCTTCCTCTGGAAAGGGATTACTTACTCCATCCCCTCGTTTTGATGGAGTCCTGCCTGTCCAAACACCAGGTGCTGCCCCAGGCTCATCCCTTTGTGCTGCACAGAGAGCAGACCTGGCACTGGGGCAGGGGTACCAGTGCATCCTTCCCAGCCATCCCAGCCCTTGGCATGCACAGTGAGATGGACAGACTCAGTCTGAGAGCTCTGTGCTAGAGTGGCCCTGAGGGTGGGTGAGGAGGAGCCAAAAGCTGCCATGAGACTCTCTGTCCACTGCAGTGGCCCTTTCCAGCAGCTGTGGCCCAGGGATACCTGTGGAAACCTTTCCCTGTCCCCCCTAAACCCTTGGAGCAGTTGGAAGCACAAGTCAGTGCCTTTTTCCCTTGCCATGCTCTCCCCTCCCAAGCTTGGCTGAGTGAGTGAATCCCTGTGGGATGGTCCTGGCTCTTTGGGAGCTGTTGCTGGGGGCTCCCCCACGATGTGCCCCTGACTCCAGTGCTCCATGTCCCACAGATCTCCAGCAGCTCCGCTGGGAAGGAGGTGCTCACCAGCATATTCAGCGCCACTGCGGAAACACTCTCCACTTCCACCACCACCCACGTTACCAAGGTGAGAGCAGCACCAGGGCTTCCTAAGAGCCACTGGAATTAGGGGATGGGTGAGTTTATATTGTGCTTGGTACAGTAGAAAGGGCCCCTCTCCTTCCAACACGCTAAGAGCTGTGTACTGTCCCATGGGAATGGTGATCCCAGAGTGCTCTGTGCCCTGTGTGCTGCCTGTCCCATCCAGCCAGGTGTGACCACAGCAGGCAAGCACAGCCAGGGTTGTGCATCCAGCCAGGGACAGGCCAGGGGTGGGAAGTGAAGGAGACGAGGCTGTAGCAGAGGGTCTCACCCATGGCCGTTGCATCCCCAGATTAAATACATGCTCTTCTTCCAGGGAACAAGGAACAGGATGAGAGGAAATGGCCTCAAGCTGCACCAGGGGAGGTTTAGATTGGATATTAGGGAAAATTTCCTCACAGAAAGGGTGGTCAGGGACTGGCACAGACTGCCCAGGGCAGTGGTGGAGTCCCATCCCTGGAGGGGTTTCAAAGATGTGTAGGTGTGGCACCTGGGGACATGGTCAGTGGTAGCCTTGGCAGTGCTGGGGGAACAGTTGGGCTTGGTGATCTCAGAGAGCTTTGCCACCCTCAGTGATTCTGTGATTCTATAAAAACGGCAACAGCACCGTGAGGGAGCTGAGCAGCAGGAGAGTCCCCAGCCCTTTTCCTTCCCCGCTGTGGGCAACTGTGTCTCACAGTTCTCCCTGAGTCAAGGGCGCTGGGAGCTCTGCTGAATTACAGGGCGGCTCCTGAGGGGATGCTGGTGCTGTTCCTGCTCCCGGGGCAGAGCTCCCCCTGCCTGGAGCTGGCTGCTGGGACAGGGGGTGAGAGCTCTCCTTCTCATCATGCAGACTGTGAAAGGAGGGTTCTCCGAGACCCGGATAGAGAAACGCATCATTATCACAGGAGATGAAGATGTGGACCAGGACCAGGTAGGAGCAGGATGCCCTGGCTTTGCCTGCTTCTGGCTGTCCCTGGATGCAGCACTGCATGTTTCTGCTTCTGGCTGAACCTGTTTACCCCTTTTCTCCAAAAACTGACCCCTGAGGCCCCAAACCCGTCCAGCAGGGCAGGTCCCCATGGGTGCAGTGACCCCCAGGCCATCTCCCACCGTGAAGCCTTGGCAAAGGTCACATCCCAGTGCAGAACACAGTGATGGCATCACTTTTTTACTGTCATGAACACAGTTCTAGGTGCCCTTTCTCTGTTGAAATACTCCAGAGTGGCCCACGTGACCTCTCTCTTCCAGCACAATCTCACTACAGGTTGACTCTCTCCAGGTGATGCTGTTTTGCCTCTGCCTTGGTGTCAGAGGACAAAAAGTGACACACTTTGTGATGAAATAACAAAGACTGACACAAGTCTATAGGGCCACAGGGTCATTTTCCTGTGGCTTCACTCTTTGAGGTTTGTTGCTTAAGAAAAAAAATAAAAGAGATAAAGTAATTAAAAGGCTCTAAAATAATTTTTAGAATTATAATAATGAATTTGATAATTCCTGTAGTGTTTTCCTTTGCCCAGGTTTCAGTACCACATGTGTACAGAAAAACAGTGGAGAAAGGCAGCACATGAGGGCTCCCAATGGTGGATGAATTCCCAGTCATGCTGGATTCCCATACTGGGCTCCAGCCTCTTCTGCCAGGCTGCTGTGGGTTCAGCTCTGAACCTCTGCATCCCTATCCTCATGGAATCCCACTCTGCTCCCTGGAATCCTACTCAGCTGCTTTCTGGCTGTAGTGAGGGTACCTGGTTGCAGGAGAGGGAGGATAAATGCTCTCTCTCACCCTTCTGCTTTCCAGGCACTGGCTTTAGCAATCAAAGAGGCAAAACTCCAGCACCCCGACATGCTGGTAACCAAAGCTGTGGTGTACAGAGAAACAGAGCCCTCTCCAGAGGAAAGGGACAAGAAATCTCAGGTAGGTGGAGAAGCTGCCAGGTGTGATTTACACCTGCTGGGTAATGGGGGTGTAACAGGTCACGGTCTCTGGTCCCCACCAGCCACAGGTGTTGGCATGGTGGCTCTGGGCACAGCCACCTGGTTGTGGTTAGGAAAAGACTACTATGCCACCAAAAGCAATGCTGTAGATGTCACCAGCTGTCCCCAGCATTTGACATTTCCTTTTACACCAAATGTCAGAGGCATTTGGTGTAAAAGGAAAGGACCTGATCATCCCCCTGGGGTGGGGAGGGAATGAGGGGACAGCAGGTTTGTGAGTGGGCTGAGGAACTTGGCCACAGGTTCTGCAAAGCCAAAGTATCAGACCAATGTTGGCAAAAATGGTAATTTGTTTACAAAGAATGTACAGTTTCTTCAGTCACGCTCAATCCCCAGGTTGAGTTTTTATACACACACTGGTGTAGGCAGCAGCACATAAGCTTTGCACCTCCCTGCAGACAGCTGTCACAGTTCCAGACACTTCTCCAGGGCTTGGGGAGTCCTGCCCCACCCTAAACCCCCCACTTAACCCCATTTTCCCCTGTCAGCCAGGAGCTACAGCTCCTCTGCGTTCGCACAGCCACCAGACCCCTGTGTGGGAGCAGTAGGGACATCTAGGTGGAGAGGAGAGGGAACAGTTTTGGGGGCTCTGGCAGCAGCCAGGCTGCACGTGCATTTGGAGAGGCTCCTTGGAACTGGGATTTTCTGTTTCTTTCGTGTATGAAGGTTTTGAGTGGCAGCTTTTAAGCCTGGAAAAGCAACGAGCAATGCAGCTGGGAAGGTCAGGAGAGGCTCGTGGAGCTGCCTTCACCTGTCCCACAGTACAGACAAGCCCAGACATTCCTGAATCCCATAGGATCCACATAGTTTTAGTTGAATGGCTTAAAGTGAAGGAGCAGCAACTCCCCCATATGTACCCTATGCACCAACACCAGCCCAGTGCCTGAATTCCTGCTAATTGCCACAGCTCCTGCTAATTAAGTGCAAACTGTGGCCCCAAGTGTTTGCAAAGTTTCTATCCAGTGCCCTCATCCAAAGAGGAGCCTCCATGGATCAGCACTCCATGACTTGGTCCTTTCCATCTGCCTTGCACAGGAATCTTGACCACCATGTTCCTGGAAGTCAACATCTGTATTCCAACCTGGAGAACAGGGGAGAAGGAGCCTTCATGCTGGATTTGTCAGCAAGACATAGACATCCTGGCTGCAATGTTCATGGCGAGAGACAAAAATTTTTAAAAAATGAATAGCAAATATATTATATATATATATACATGCATACATATATATATATATATATATAAACAGGAAACAAAATGCATCCTTGCACTGCTGCTATATGCTGGAAAAGAATAGCAAACACCACCAACAAAGCCAACCCTCTGCAGATAAATTGAAGAATTTCCTGGATTGGTGATCAAATCAGATTTAAAAAGTCATAATAATAACAATAATCTCGGTAACAATACAATAAGCCACCATCTTGCATGTTACATGAAAGGACACACAATCATGAGTTCATTTGTTGCACACTGAATGGAAAGGAAAACTGCTTTGCAACAAAGCAAGTAAGCAAACTGAAGTAAAAAACCACAAGCAGAAGCAAAACCATCCCCCACCTCTGGAAAGAAGAGAGAAAAACATTCAAGTTATGACCTTAGAGTTATTTTCCAATTCACAAGTGTCGTTTCGCCCTTCTCCTCATGTCATGCTGGTTTTTTGCATTTTTTGGGGTTCTGTTAACTCTTCCCCTTCCCTTCTTATCTTCTCTGTGCACTTGTCCAACCTCTTGTTCTCTGAAGGTATTTAGGAATGGGTTTAATTTCAAACAAAGCAAATGATATGTACATGGTTTCTCATCTCTAACGAGCAGCCTGTGGGGTTTCATATGGATGTGCATTTCAGTTCTGTATATTATTCTATATAATGGAGGGGGGAGGGAGGGAACAATGCTGAAATAATTCAACAGTGCTGGTACAGATGATGCCAACATTTTTAAATTATTAACTCTTGGATTGACTGTGATTGCTGTATTTGGAGATTCTTAGATCATATGTGGGATGCTGAGTCCTGCAAGAAGGGAACAGAGAAGGTTTTGGCTGGTGCTGGTTGGGGGGGAAGGGGAGAGGGCGAGGGACAGGAATGTCTCGCTGGCTGATCTGCAGTGTGTGGTGGTCAGATTTGGAGGGGCAGCGGTCATCTGGAGGGGCAGGGAAGGCTCCAGCTCTGACAGCTGTAGGTAGAATGGGCTCCCAGCCCCCCAGAGCCACGGGATCAGCGGGGATCGAGGTGGGAGCTGCAGGGCTCATGGCTCCCCTCCAGCCCACAGAGCCGTGACAGTGGGTGGGGTGGGTTTGCTTCGTTTCTGGATCCCAGTAATGGAGTTACTTGAGTTTTGTGGTAGGGTCGAAGGCAGAGGGGCTGTTTGTGCCCTGCCTCCCCCACTACCCAGGGTGTGATGGCAAAGGGCTGGGGACAGCACTGGCAGGGCCACAGCAGTGCTCCCCCAACCTGCCTGGGGATGGGCAGTGGAGGGACCGTGCTGTGTCCATCCCTGCAGAATGTCCCCAGCATCCCAGGCTGCATGGGAGAGCCCAGGCGCTGTCAGTGGAGCTGCTCCCAGCTTGGCCTTCAGCCACAGGATCCCTCCAGGGCTGCCTTTGGAAGGGGATCATGGGCCAAGCCCAGGGCTCCGTACACTGTGAACCAGGCAGTTTGGGTAGGCTTGGAACCAAAACCAGAAAGGAAAAGAAAGAAATGGGTTTCCTTCTCAGAATTGTGTCTAGCTCCTGCAGAAACAGAAGGGCCCGTGATTCTGCACCATTTTGCCTTTAGTCTCCCACCCCTCACACAGACTGTGCCCAGGAACAGGTCCATTCTGCCAGGTCCTGCCGGAGCTCGCAGGATGCCTGAGCAGGAGTGCCTGAGCTGTGAGGATGCTGTGGGCAGACCCTGCTCCCACCCTCGCTGTCCCAGGAGGGAGCTGCTCCCTGGCAGTTGCTCACCAGTGCATCCCTGGAGGAGTCTGTTCTCCTGGCAGAGAGCTTTCTCCTGCAGGCATGGAAGGCAAGAGCACAGGGGCTGCTGCCAGTGCCAGTGCCAATGCTGCTCCCCAGCTTCCAGCCACGCGCCTTCAGAGAGCACAGCCCCAACCTAACAGCAATTAAGGCAGTTGCAAAGAGGCTCCTTTTCTCTCTTTTGTTTTCCCAATGCACCCAAGCCAGCCGTGCCCAGCAGTGGCACTGCCGGGGGTGGTGGAGGGCCAGGGTCTGCCTGCTATGCTGGCATTCACCAGTACATGGCACAATTCAGACTCGGGGGAGACCACCTGGCTTGGGCACCTCCACAGCCCATCCGAGGCCACTGTGACCCTCCAGACTTGCTTTTGGCCTCGTGCACAGTCTGGGAAGCGAAGGTTCCTGTGGGAATGAGCAGCCTTACGGAGTTAGGTTCCCTGTGCGCTTGAATTGCTGTGAGTTCTGTTTGCAGTGAGCAGTCCCTGGCTCCCGCAGCGTATCCATGGGTGGCAGTGTCAAAAACTTTTTTTTTTTAAAAAAAAAGAGGCAAAAAACCCCCCGAAAGAATAAAAGCTCACTGCTTGTTCTGCTGGTGAGGTGTGGCTTTCTGCTGCTCAGCCCCAGCCTGCCCATCACGCGCTCAGTTTCAAATAGCCGGCCAGTGCTTCTTTTCTTACAGGGGCCTTTCTGTGGAAAGGGATGGGAGACACGAGTGCCTGTTTTTACCCAATCCCACAAATTCATTCTGAACCTGGCCTGCGATTGCATGAGTAATAATAACAGTAACAATAATAATAATAATAATAATAATAATATTTATTTTTATTTGAGAAGCACCTTACCAACCAACTGCAACGCTCTATTGTTCCTTCACTAACTCTCCTTTTCTCTCCCCTTGTTCTCCCTCTCCCCCTTTGGTCATACTCCTTTTCAGTGCTCAGTGGTGTATGCGTGTGTGCTCACTGTTCTTGTACTCAATAAAAGTGAAATAAATGTGTTTGATGCTAAATCAGCCTGGGGCTTCAGTGGACTCTTTCCTACTGAGAGGATGGAGAAGTGAAGGGGGAGCCTTGCAACGGGGGGCACTGCCCATGGAAATAGAGGGCTTTGTCTAAAGAGAAGATCATAGAAATCATGGAATCCCAGAATGGTTTGGGCTAGAAGGGAATATAAAGCTTATCCTCTTCCACCCCCTGCCATG